>JBBPBX010000600.1:4927-93771 GCA_038048925.1 Garcialebias charrua
TTGTCGTTGCGTCATCACATAGCAAAGGATCTCCCGATTGGATGTTGCGATGTATCGAGCAACGTAGAGCTGCAAAATATCAACTTTGTCGATCTTTAGCGGCTCGACGTTGCTCAACGCGTAGGTTGCTTCAGACGCGCGCGTGCGCGGAAAGGAACTGCCACGTGCTGAAGCGCCGCTTCAAACACTCAAAACGCGCCGTTTCACGATAGGCCGCGCCTCGACGCGTCTCCACATAGACTTTCAATGTAAACCGGCCGCTTCCGCCACCCGAAACGTGTTTGGTCGGTACCCGGCATAAGACTTAGACCACTGACCCAACCTGGCATTCTTGTATTGCTCCTCTTCCGCACAGTATAAAAACAAATACAACGTGATAGTTTCGAATAAGTGTATAATATTCTTAAAATAAATAAGTTAAAATACACAAATAACTAGTGCCATTCAAGACATAGACCACTGACCCAACCTGGCATTCTTGTATTGCTCCTCTTCACAATTAAAATACACAAATAACTAGTGCCATTCCGAAAACTATAATATGCTTTATGATTTGTTCTTTGTTCGATTGCCCCTAGTGGTCTGGAGCACTTCCGTTGTAGCTTTTTCTATTTGCAGCTCTTTTTTAAAATTTGCAGCTGTCCGTTTGCAGAGCGTTTTGTTTTAGCAGAGCGTTTAATTTTATGCAGCGCTTATCTCTTCTTGCAGCGCGTTTGCACCCCTCGGCCACCATATATGACACCCGGTCATTCCTGCACAGTAGGTGGCACTATGTACCACAATATGTTGTGACACTTGTGACTGTTACATGCTCAAAGCAGCAGGGGGCGATATGCACCATTTAAGTTTTTTGTGATATGCTATTTGGACACAGCAGAGTTGACCCAACAGACAAGACGTTGAATAGAAGAGAAGTTACAGTGGTTTACTAATAAAAAAAAAACTGTTAAAAACCATTTTGTGCTCAGCCAGGAAATAGTTTCTAGAAGTTGTGAGCATCAAGCTAGCAATGTTACGTAGACACCACCTTAGTGAGCAAGTCCGCCCGTTGCTGTGATACGTCACGTCTGCCAGTCAGACTCGTAATGCACGCAGAAGCAAAAAGTATTGTAAATATACTGATGTGTTTCAATGTGTTTACCACTCACGTCTGCTTGAACAATGTCATTGAGGATAAATACGGGAAATTAAAAAAAAGTATGCATCGTGGCGTACCGTGTTATCATCAGACAGAATGGATCATGAGAGTAACATTTCCCGATTGTCTGACCTGCCAAAATCCTCTGCACTTCCTTTCTAACAGCGATTTCTTATTAGCTCTCTCATTAGAAAAACTATACAGAATGAGAAATACTAGCTAAGCTAAGAAAATAGCAATCAGATCTTCTGGCCAATATAATTACATGAGAAATATTTATTGGTTCAAAAGCTATCTTCTGGCCACAAAGTCAAGAAATTCTGCTCATAAAATCGTGTTATGTTCTTTCTTTCTTACATGTGAAAGGTAATGCGGGCCGAGATGGTGTAGAGGCAGGGCAGCCGGCAGCCGGCTCAGGACCGGAAGGTCCCAGGTTAGATCCCTGGTCACTGCATACCTCGTTGTGCCCCTGGGCAAGACACTTAACCCCGAGTTGCTCCCGGCAGGACTGGCTGGCGCCTCGCATGGCTGCCTACCGCTACCGGTGTATTAATGTGTGTATGAATGGGTACTGTGAAGTGCTTTGGGGCCCCTCAAAGGGGGTTGGAAAGTGCTATTTAATGCTAATGGAGCCAGCTTGTACTGTAAAACGAGTGAAAAAACTCCACGCAGGTTCCCCACTGACATTTTGCTATTTTTTATTGATTATTTTCTAACAATTTTCTATGAACGCAGTGCATACGGCCCATACGGCAACACTTTGTCAGAGGTTCAGTTTCCCCCAGGAAAGGGCATGAACTTTGGGACAATTTAATCTGTTTACTCCTTTAGCTTTATTATGTTTTCCATTAAATTTAAAATTTCTTTCAATTCTTGTGTGTTTAGCTTTGTCATTTTATTTGATGTTTATTGACCGTATTTCATCTTATCGCTGTCAGCACTTTATTTCAGCTCTGGCTGTTGTTAAAGAGCTTTATAAATAAAGTTGATAATGATTATGAACAAAAACATGTTAGTCGGCCCAGTAGCTGAAAAGTTTGAATACTCAACATACTTGTACAGCCACAGTCTGTTTGCCTTGAAGGGTCAAGGCAAACAGACTATCTATTAACACTATGGAATAGCAAGTGATACTTGGCATAACATGACTGGTTTATTTTTTTCCTAGGGTCAGTTGAGAATGAAAAGACAGGGAGGCAGGATAGACAGCTTCTTTATAAGCAAACCAGGCACAAATTAAACAGGGTTCAACTCTGACATCAGCAGCCCTGGTAGCTCATGTCCTGAGACCAGTCACGAGAGGGAAAGTCAGGCAAACACCAGTCTACCATCACCAGGTCAGAGTATCTACAGAAACAATCAAATTCCTATTCTGTTTTAGGTTATTTTTACATGTTGGCTGGTGCTAATGTGTTTCTTTAATTGTTGGTTGAATTACGTACACATGAATTAAGTACACATGAATGACAACCTTAGCTGTGGCAATAACACTTCCAGCCAGATCAATAAAGCTCATCAGAGACTCTACTTCCTCAGATGGCTGAGACAAGCTGGTCTGGGAAGCTCAGTCCTCCCCTTCTTCTATAGGTTTGCAGTGGAGAGTATCCTATGCTCCAGCATCAATGTGTGGTATGGAGACTGCACAGCTGCAGGAAGAAAAGCTTTGCAGAGAGTGGTGAAGGCTGCACAGAAGTCTGTTGGAGTCATCAGTCTCCCCACCATCACAGACATTTATACCTCCAGATGCAGGAAAAGGGCCACCTGTATCATGAAGGACCACACTCACCCAGCACACACACTTTTTGCCCCACTCCCCTCAGGAAGAAGGTTGAAGAGCATTAAGTGTAGAACCACTAGACTGAGGAACAGCTTCTGCCCTGAGGCTGTTAGACTCACGAATATCTAACCAGAATAATCACTGGGGAAAAAATCAATCACATCATGTTTCTGCTGATCTGTTTCATGTTACTGCTGATCTGTGTCATGTTGCTGCTGATCTGTTTCATGTTGTTGCTGATCTGTTTCATGTTGCTGCTGTATTTCTACGCGAGTGAGGTAGCCATAGAACCTTGCAACAAATCCTCACTCCAGCCTACTCCACCAACGGGTCCTTAACTAATCCTAGTACCCAAGTATTACCCGATATGTTCCAGAATAGTTAGGATTTTAGGCTGAGACAAGGTAATTCACCCAGACTGTCTAACGATCTGCACGTCACACTCTCATTTCACCTCGTGAATAGCCTGACCTAAAAGCTGGAGTCAGATCGTACCCCACGGGGAAACGTGCATTAACGACCACTTACCTCCTTGTAGATTGCAATTGTTTCCGATCTGGTTGGTTTTAGGATCTAGAAACAAGATCCCAGGGGGTTGTTTTATACTCCCGAAGCTAAGGAAACCATTTAAAACCTCCACAAGGTTGTTGTTATCTTTGAACCAAGTTTTCCATCATTGAATATCATGTGAGTCAATGAAAATCCAGATTTGTACGTTTTGTGTTGCTTGAATCGATAATTAGCATGGGATAAGCACTAAGCACACTAAGCACTTCTACTACAGGTTGATTACATCAGGTTACATGATTGGCATTTAAAGAATCATGCCTTCCCTCCCATTTGAACTGCCTTAACACAAAAAACGTTCTTACACATTACCACACAAACCAAAGATTTTAACACTGGACTCTGTGTCATCAAACGGGTTATTCACTAAACTCTCGGTCATGTGCTCATTCAACCTGCACTACTTCTCATATTTGCACTAATGTTTGTATTACATTACTACCTATAGTCATACTACTGTTTCCATTCATTGTTTCCATTTATTAATACTGTTTACATTTATTACTACTGTTTACATTTATTACTACTGTTTACATTTATTACTACTGTTTACATTTACTGCTGATACATATACAGTATTCTCTGACTAGCCTTATTTAAGGATGCCCAATGTGCCTTACTACATATGCCACTTTGCCTCTATACCAACATCAAATACCTCATACATATACTATGTACATTAACTCATACGTTGCTTTGCCGTTCTTTGCAAATGTCAATGCTAGAACCTTCAGTTTATTTTAAAGATATACTTTTCATACTTTTTATACTATTATGCAAAAACTCAGGAAAGTATTACACTTTTATTATTTCATTTTATGCTCATGTTCATTAACACTAATTTGACTAAGGCTGCGCTTTTTTCCGCAAGTGAACTTGGCTTCTAAATCCCCCGGTCCCTTTCAGTGGGCTATATAATGTCGATTCACATGCTAATGACCCTGCTAATGACCCATTAATTCTACACCTACACCCTCCACCACCTATCCCTCAGTCCAAAATCCTTGGACCCAGTGCAGGCTTTGTATAACACATAAGCATTTATCGCTGCCAGGTCAAGCATGTTGTAGAACACGGCAATGGGCCGCACCGTATATAAATGTGCAATCTGGTCCATTATACCGGTATGTCAGTTGACTTCATGTCGTGTGACCTGTGTCGTTTTGTCAGTTGACCTCAGGTCATGTGACCTATGTTGGTCCATCATTTGACCTCAGGTCATGTGACCTGTGTCGGTCCGTCAGTTGACCTTAGGTCATGTGACCTATGTCGGTCCATCAGTTGACAGTCATGTGACTTGTGCCGGTCTGTCAGTTGACTTCAAGTCGTGTGACCTACGTCGTTTTGTCAGTTGACCTCAGGTCATGTGAGCTGTGTTGGTCCGTCACTTGACCTCAGGTCATGTGACCTGTGTTGGTCCATCACATGACCTTAGGTCATGTGACCTGTGTCGGTCCATCAGTTGACCTCATGTCGTGTGACCAGTGTCGGTCCCTCAGTTGACTTCATGTCATATGACCTATGTCGTTGTGTCAGTTGATCTCAGGTCATGTGACCTGTGTTGGTCCGTCACTTGACCTCAGGTCATGTGACCTGTGTCAGTTCCTCATTTGACTTCATGTCATGTGACCTATGTCGTTGTGTCAGTTGACCTCAGGTCATGTGACTTGTGTCGGTCTGTCCGTTGACTTCATGTAATGTGACCTGTGTTGTTGTGTCAGTTGACCTCAGGTCATGTGACCTGTGTTGGTCCGTCACTTGACCTCAGGTCATGTGACCTGTGTCGGTTCCTCAGTTGACTTCATGTCATGTGACCTGTGTCGTTGTGTCAGTTGACCTCAGGTCATGTGACCTATGTTGGTACGTCAGTTGACCTCATGCCGTGTGACCTGTGTCGGTCCATCAGTTGACTACATGTCATGTGATCTGTGTTGTGTCAGTTGACCTGAGGTCATGTGACCTGTGTTGGTACGTCAGTTGACCTCATGCCGTGTGACCTATGTCGGTCCTTCAGTTGACCTCAGGTCATGTGACCTATGTCAGTCCATCAGTTGACCTCAGGTCGTGTGACCTATGTTGGTCCGTCAGTTGACTTCATGTCGTGTGACCTGTGTCGTTTTGTCAGTTGACCTAAGGTCATGTGACCTGTGTTGGTCCGTCACTTGACCTCAGGTCATGTGACCTGTATTGGTCCGTCACTTGACCTCATGCCATGTGACCTATGTCGGTACGTCAATTGACCTCATGTTGTATGACCTGTGTTGTTTTGTCAGTTGACCTCAGGTCATGTGACCTATGTTGGTCCGTCAGTTGACTTCATGTCATGTGACCTGTGTCGTTGTGTCAGTTGACCTCAAGTCATGTGACCTATGTTGTCCGTCACTTGACCTCAGGTCATGTGACCTATGTCGGTCTGTCAGTTGACCTCATGTCATGTGACCTTTGTCGGTCCGTCAGTTGACCTCATGTTGTATGACCTGTGTTGTTTTGTCAGTTGACCTCAGGTCATGTGACCTATGTTGGTCCGTCAGTTGACTTCATGTCATGTGACCTGTGTTGTTGTGTCAGTTGACCTCAGGTCATGTGACCTGTGTTGGTCCATCACATGACCTCAGGTCATGTGACATGTGTCGGTCCGTCAGTTGACCTCATGTCGTGTGACCATTGTCGGTCCGTCAGTTGATTTCATGTCGTGTGACCTGTGTCGTTTTGTCAGTTGACCTCAGGTCATGTGACCTGTGTTGGTCCGTCACTTGACCTCAGGTCATGTGACCTGTGTCAGTCCCTCAGTTGACTTCATGTCATGTGACCTGTGTCATTGTGTCAGTTGATCTCAGGTCATGTGACCTGTGTTGCTAAGTCAGTTGACCTCATGCCGTGTGACCTGTGTCAGTCCATCAGTTGACTTCATGTCATGTGACCTGTGTCGTTGTGTCAGTTGACCTCAGGTCATGTGACCTATGTTGGTACGTCAGTTGACCTCATGCCGTGTGACCTGTGTCGGTCCATCAGTTGACTTCATGTCATGTGATCTGTGTTGTGTCAGTTGACCTGAGGTCATGTGACCTGTGTTGGTACGTCAGTTGACCTCATGCCGTGTGACCTGTGTCGGTCCGTCAGTTGACCTCAGGTCATGTGACCTATGTCGGTCCATCAGTTGACCTCAGGTCGTGTGACCTATGTCGGTCCGTCAGTTGACTTCATGTCGTGTGACCTGTGTCGTTTTGTCAGTTGACCTCAGGTCATGTGACCTGTGTTGGTCCGTCACTTGACCTCAGGTCATGTGACCTGTATCGGTCCGTCACTTGACCTCATGCCATGTGACCTATGTCGGTACGTCAATTGACCTCATGTTGTATGACCTGTGTTGTTTTGTCAGTTGACCTCAGGTCATGTGACCTATGTTGGTCCGTCAGTTGACTTCATGTCATGTGACCTGTGTCAGTTTGTGTCAGTTGACCTCAGGTCATGTGACCTATGTCGGTCTGTCAGTTGACCTCATGTCATGTGACCTTTGTCGGTCCGTCAGTTGACCTCATGTTGTATGACCTGTGTTGTTTTGTCAGTTGACCTCAGGTCATGTGACCTATGTTGGTCCGTCAGTTGACTTCATGTCATGTGACCTGTGTTGTTGTGTCAGTTGACCTCAGGTCATGTGACCTGTGTTGGTCCATCACATGACCTCAGGTCATGTGACATGTGTCGGTCCGTCAGTTGACCTCATGTCGTGTGACCATTGTCGGTCCGTCAGTTGATTTCATGTCGTGTGACCTGTGTCGTTTTGTCAGTTGACCTCAGGTCATGTGACCTGTGTTGGTCCGTCACTTGACCTCAGGTCATGTGACCTGTGTCAGTCCCTCAGTTGACTTCATGTCATGTGACCTGTGTCATTGTGTCAGTTGATCTCAGGTCATGTGACCTGTGTTGCTAAGTCAGTTGACCTCATGCCGTGTGACCTGTGTCAGTCCATCAGTTGACTTCATGTCATGTGACCTGTGTTGTTGTGTCAGTTGACCTCAGGTCATGTGACCTGTGTTGGTCCGTCACTTGACCTCAGGTCATGTGACCTGTGTCGGTTCCTCAGTTGACTTCATGTCATGTGACCTGTGTCATTGTGTCAGTTGACCTCAGGTCATGTGACCTATGTTGGTACGTCAGTTGACCTCATGCCGTGTGACCTATGTCGGTCCATCAGTTGACTTCATGTCATGTGATCTGTGTTGTTGTGTCAGTTGACCTCAGGTCATGTGACCTATGTTGGTACGTCAGTTGACCTCATGACGTGTGACCTGTGTCGTTCCGTCAGTTGACCTCAGGTCGTGTGACCTATGTCGGTCCGTCAGTTGACTTCATGTCGTGTGACCTGTGTCGTTTTGTCAGTTGACCTCAGGTCATGTGACCTGTGTTGGTCCGTCACTTGACATCAGGTCATGTGACCTGTATCGGTCCGTCACTTGACCTCATGCCATGTGACCTATGTCGGTACGTCAATTGACCTCATGTTGTATGACTTGTGTTGTTTTGTCAGTTGACCTCAGGTCATGTGACCTGTGTTGGTCCGTCAGTTGACTTCATGTCATGTGACCTGTGTCGTTGTGTCAGTTGACCTCAGGTCATGTGACCTGTGTTGGTCCGTCACTTGACCTCAGGTCATGTGACCTATGTCTGTCCGTCAGGCTTTCCAACTTGTTTCACGTGTGTTCGTGACTAGTTGTACCGCCGCAGCTTGTTTTGGAGGTCGTTACGTAACCGATGCTTGGCGGCGTGGAGGGGTCGCCGGAAGTCACGCATGAGGTGAAAACTACATCTCCCAGAGTGCCTTACACTAGACTTGCAAACTAACGTAGTGGAAACGCACTGGGGGATGTGACCGCAGAGGTCTGGAGAGAGAAAAAAGAGAAAAGCACCCCCAGAGAGGGTGCATGATTTGGGTCTTGTGTTTAATTCGTTTTAAATTACTTCGCGTCGCATTTCTTTAAGTTTTCTATGTCAATTATCATTTTAGGGCAAAAGAGATCTCATTTAGATTCAAATTAGGAGTTTTTAATTGTTTGTTAAATGTTGGTGTGGACTCAGATGTGTGTGTTTAAGGTATTCTTCATGTGACTGGTGTGTGGTGCTGCCATAATTTTGTCCGACAGAGGGAGCTGTTGTTTAACATAGAAATAAAAGCCTGAACACAGAGGTTGCACCTCAGACATTTTCAGACTTTTTTACTGTGTAACACAAGAGAACTCAGTGCATGGGAGAAACAACTGGAAATAAAACTTTTGAGTGAATGTGGTGAGAAGGCAATCATGGCACACATTAAGGAGAAACAGACCTGTCAACAAGAATCTTTACAGGAACAATTGATCAGGGTTCAGGCGGTGATAAACATAATTCATGTAGCAAACCCTGGTAAGTGCAAACAGTTAGATACGTTAATCATACAAATTGTGAGGGCAGCAGAAAATTCAGAAAAATCAACAGAAAACCTAACACAATTAGTTTAGGCAAAAGTAAAGGAACAGTAAAAGCTGCTTGATGACGTAGAAACCAAACAAACAATTTGTACATCATTTTGGGAGCGCCCTAAGCTTAAAATCACCAACAACAAAAGCAATTAGTGGATGTGTACAAGCAGCTAGCTTTGTTAGCTCAGAGCGTACAGAAGGTTGGTGAGACAGACATTGGTGTAGAAGCAGAAGAAAAAACAACACCGTCTCCATATGCTGTCAAGGCCACCGCTCCTCCTGCTCCATCAGCAGGACAGTATCCCCTGTTTCCAAGAAGGAGAGGACAGAGGAGGTTTGAGGAGGACGACACTGAGGATGAGGAGCAGGTCCGAGCTGGGAGCACCATGGAGGAGAGGATGAGGGGTCAGAAAGCACAACATCTCCGTAGTGAATTTGATCACGAATTCAGTTATGCTGATGAGAGAAGAGATAGGGAATGGCGAGGTTCAATGTCTCCACGTCCACGCGACTATGACAGAGAGGAAGAGGGTCGAGCTGCAAGACGATACGAGGAGGAGACAGGCAGGGGGTGCTACGGTCCCCCAAGAGGAGGTAGCAAGCATGCAGACAGGAGCAAACATGCAGGTGATCCATAGGCCGAGAGGAAGAAAAAGTTCTTCTTTAAGGGGTCAGTGTCCGGTACCGTGGCTGAGTCAGAAGACGAGTTGGTTAGAGGGAGGCCACAGGTACCCCCAGACAGTCCAGTATGTGAGCCGCCGAGTAAGGCAGAGGAGGAATGGTACACTAAGTCAGAGCTGGGATATTCGAGCGCACAGTCATACCCCCCACCTAGAGACCTCCCACCTAGAGATGACCAGGATGAGACGAGGCAGTTAAGTGAAAGGCTGTATACGGGAACTCAGCTGCCGTTGATGACCACACGGGGTCATTAGGTCAGGTGACCAGGTATAAGCCATATAACATACGCGATTTGGATGCTCTTGTTGATAAACTGCCGGATTTGTCTGAAGGAGCCGCGAGATGGTTGGATAAATTTAATTCTCTCACTGTGGGGGTCAAGTTGTCAGTGGGAGATCTAAATGCCACATTTGCACGTTGCGCTAATCCAAACACGTTCCAAACATACCTGAATTCGCAGATATTGCTCGGAGGATATCGATGCAGGATCGCAGAGGCTCCTAACGATACTCCGTTATCAGACGTGTATATGGATATTGGTCCAATTATAAAAGCGCTGTACCCTCTGCCAGTGGGGGAACAAGTCCCTGAGTTTCGGTGGGACTGAACAATCGATCAGTGGACATTCATTCAGCAATGTAAAGATACTTGGGAGAAGGTGACAGGTGTTCGTTCCGTCAGTTGACCTCAGGTCATGTGACCTATGTCGGTCCCTCAGTTGACTTCATGTCATATGACCTATGTCGTTGTGTCAGTTGATCTCAGGTCATGTGACCTGTGTTGGTCCGTCACTTGACCTCAGGTCATGTGACCTGTGTCAGTTCCTCATTTGACTTCATGTCATGTGACCTATGTCGTTGTGTCAGTTGACCTCAGGTCATGTGACTTGTGTCGGTCTGTCCGTTGACTTCATGTAATGTGACCTGTGTTGTTGTGTCAGTTGACCTCAGGTCATGTGACCTGTGTTGGTCCGTCACTTGACCTCAGGTCATGTGACCTGTGTCGGTTCCTCAGTTGACTTCATGTCATGTGACCTGTGTCGTTGTGTCAGTTGACCTCAGGTCATGTGACCTATGTTGGTACGTCAGTTGACCTCATGCCGTGTGACCTGTGTCGGTCCATCAGTTGACTTCATGTCATGTGATCTGTGTTGTGTCAGTTGACCTGAGGTCATGTGACCTGTGTTGGTACGTCAGTTGACCTCATGCCGTGTGACCTGTGTCGGTCCGTCAGTTGACCTCAGGTCATGTGACCTATGTCGGTCCATCAGTTGACCTCAGGTCGTGTGACCTATGTTGGTCCGTCAGTTGACTTCATGTCGTGTGACCTGTGTCGTTTTGTCAGTTGACCTAAGGTCATGTGACCTGTGTTGGTCCGTCACTTGACCTCAGGTCATGTGACCTGTATCGGTCCGTCACTTGACCTCATGCCATGTGACCTATGTCGGTACGTCAATTGACCTCATGTTGTATGACCTGTGTTGTTTTGTCAGTTGACCTCAGGTCATGTGACCTATGTTGGTCCGTCAGTTGACTTCATGTCATGTGACCTGTGTCGTTGTGTCAGTTGACCTCAAGTCATGTGACCTATGTTGTCCGTCACTTGACCTCAGGTCATGTGACCTATGTCGGTCTGTCAGTTGACCTCATGTCATGTGACCTTTGTCGGTCCGTCAGTTGACCTCATGTTGTATGACCTGTGTTGTTTTGTCAGTTGACCTCAGGTCATGTGACCTATGTTGGTCCGTCAGTTGACTTCATGTCATGTGACCTGTGTTGTTGTGTCAGTTGACCTCAGGTCATGTGACCTGTGTTGGTCCATCACATGACCTCAGGTCATGTGACATGTGTCGGTCCGTCAGTTGACCTCATGTCGGGTGACCATTGTCGGTCCGTCAGTTGATTTCATGTCGTGTGACCTATGTCGTTTTGTCAGTTGACCTCAGGTCATGTGACCTGTGTTGGTCCGTCACTTGACCTCAGGTCATGTGACCTGTGTCAGTCCCTCAGTTGACTTCATGTCATGTGACCTGTGTCATTGTGTCAGTTGATCTCAGGTCATGTGACCTGTGTTGCTAAGTCAGTTGACCTCATGCCGTGTGACCTGTGTCAGTCCATCAGTTGACTTCATGTCATGTGACCTGTGTCGTTGTGTCAGTTGACCTCAGGTCATGTGACCTATGTTGGTACGTCAGTTGACCTCATGCCGTGTGACCTGTGTCGGTCCATCAGTTGACTTCATGTCATGTGATCTGTGTTGTGTCAGTTGACCTGAGGTCATGTGACCTGTGTTGGTACGTCAGTTGACCTCATGCCGTGTGACCTGTGTCGGTCCGTCAGTTGACCTCAGGTCATGTGACCTATGTCGGTCCATCAGTTGACCTCAGGTCGTGTGACCTATGTTGGTCCGTCAGTTGACTTCATGTCGTGTGACCTGTGTCGTTTTGTCAGTTGACCTAAGGTCATGTGACCTGTGTTGGTCCGTCACTTGACCTCAGGTCATGTGACCTGTATCGGTCCGTCACTTGACCTCATGCCATGTGACCTATGTCGGTACGTCAATTGACCTCATGTTGTATGACCTGTGTTGTTTTGTCAGTTGACCTCAGGTCATGTGACCTATGTTGGTCCGTCAGTTGACTTCATGTCATGTGACCTGTGTCGTTGTGTCAGTTGACCTCAAGTCATGTGACCTATGTTGTCCGTCACTTGACCTCAGGTCATGTGACCTATGTCGGTCTGTCAGTTGACCTCATGTCATGTGACCTTTGTCGGTCCGTCAGTTGACCTCATGTTGTATGACCTGTGTTGTTTTGTCAGTTGACCTCAGGTCATGTGACCTATGTTGGTCCGTCAGTTGACTTCATGTCATGTGACCTGTGTTGTTGTGTCAGTTGACCTCAGGTCATGTGACCTGTGTTGGTCCATCACATGACCTCAGGTCATGTGACATGTGTCGGTCCGTCAGTTGACCTCATGTCGTGTGACCATTGTCGGTCCGTCAGTTGATTTCATGTCGTGTGACCTGTGTCGTTTTGTCAGTTGACCTCAGGTCATGTGACCTGTGTTGGTCCGTCACTTGACCTCAGGTCATGTGACCTGTGTCAGTCCCTCAGTTGACTTCATGTCATGTGACCTGTGTCATTGTGTCAGTTGATCTCAGGTCATGTGACCTGTGTTGCTAAGTCAGTTGACCTCATGCCGTGTGACCTGTGTCAGTCCATCAGTTGACTTCATGTCATGTGACCTGTGTTGTTGTGTCAGTTGACCTCAGGTCATGTGACCTGTGTTGGTCCGTCACTTGACCTCAGGTCATGTGACCTGTGTCGGTTCCTCAGTTGACTTCATGTCATGTGACCTGTGTCATTGTGTCAGTTGACCTCAGGTCATGTGACCTATGTTGGTACGTCAGTTGACCTCATGCCGTGTGACCTATGTCGGTCCATCAGTTGACTTCATGTCATGTGATCTGTGTTGTTGTGTCAGTTGACCTCAGGTCATGTGACCTATGTTGGTACGTCAGTTGACCTCATGACGTGTGACCTGTGTCGTTCCGTCAGTTGACCTCAGGTCGTGTGACCTATGTCGGTCCGTCAGTTGACTTCATGTCGTGTGACCTGTGTCGTTTTGTCAGTTGACCTCAGGTCATGTGACCTGTGTTGGTCCGTCACTTGACATCAGGTCATGTGACCTGTATCGGTCCGTCACTTGACCTCATGCCATGTGACCTATGTCGGTACGTCAATTGACCTCATGTTGTATGACTTGTGTTGTTTTGTCAGTTGACCTCAGGTCATGTGACCTGTGTTGGTCCGTCAGTTGACTTCATGTCATGTGACCTGTGTCGTTGTGTCAGTTGACCTCAGGTCATGTGACCTGTGTTGGTCCGTCACTTGACCTCAGGTCATGTGACCTATGTCTGTCCGTCAGGCTTTCCAACTTGTTTCACGTGTGTTCGTGAGTAGTTGTACCGCCGCAGCTTGTTTTGGAGGTCGTTACGTAACCGATGCTTGGCGGCGTGGAGGGGTCGCCGGAAGTCACGCATGAGGTGAAAACTACATCTCCCAGAGTGCCTTACACTAGACTTGCAAACTAACGTAGTGGAAACGCACTGGGGGATGTGACCGCAGAGGTCTGGAGAGAGAAAAAAGAGAAAAGCACCCCCAGAGAGGGTGCATGATTTGGGTCTTGTGTTTAATTCGTTTTAAATTACTTCGCGTCGCATTTCTTTAAGTTTTCTATGTCAATTATCATTTTAGGGCAAAAGAGATCTCATTTAGATTCAAATTAGGAGTTTTTAATTGTTTGTTAAATGTTGGTGTGGACTCAGATGTGTGTGTTTAAGGTATTCTTCATGTGACTGGTGTGTGGTGCTGCCATAATTTTGTCCGACAGAGGGAGCTGTTGTTTAACATAGAAATAAAAGCCTGAACACAGAGGTTGCACCTCAGACATTTTCAGACTTTTTTTACTGTGTAACACAAGAGAACTCAGTGCATGGGAGAAACAACTGGAAATAAAACTTTTGAGTGAATGTGGTGAGAAGGCAATCATGGCACACATTAAGGAGAAACAGACCTGTCAACAAGAATCTTTACAGGAACAATTGATCAGGGTTCAGGCGGTGATAAACATAATTCATGTAGCAAACCCTGGTAAGTGCAAACAGTTAGATACGTTAATCATACAAATTGTGAGGGCAGCAGAAAATTCAGAAAAATCAACAGAAAACCTAACACAATTAGTTTAGGCAAAAGTAAAGGAACAGTAAAAGCTGCTTGATGACGTAGAAACCAAACAAACAATTTGTACATCATTTTGGGAGCGCCCTAAGCTTAAAATCACCAACAACAAAAGCAATTAGTGGATGTGTACAAGCAGCTAGCTTTGTTAGCTCAGAGCGTACAGAAGGTTGGTGAGACAGACATTGGTGTAGAAGCAGAAGAAAAAACAACACCGTCTCCATATGCTGTCAAGGCCACCGCTCCTCCTGCTCCATCAGCAGGACAGTATCCCCTGTTTCCAAGAAGGAGAGGACAGAGGAGGTTTGAGGAGGACGACACTGAGGATGAGGAGCAGGTCCGAGCTGGGAGCACCATGGAGGAGAGGATGAGGGGTCAGAAAGCACAACATCTCCGTAGTGAATTTGATCACGAATTCAGTTATGCTGATGAGAGAAGAGATAGGGAATGGCGAGGTTCAATGTCTCCACGTCCACGCGACTATGACAGAGAGGAAGAGGGTCGAGCTGCAAGACGATACGAGGAGGAGACAGGCAGGGGGTGCTACGGTCCCCCAAGAGGAGGTAGCAAGCATGCAGACAGGAGCAAACATGCAGGTGATCCATAGGCCGAGAGGAAGAAAAAGTTCTTCTTTAAGGGGTCAGTGTCCGGTACCGTGGCTGAGTCAGAAGACGAGTTGGTTAGAGGGAGGCCACAGGTACCCCCAGACAGTCCAGTATGTGAGCCGCCGAGTAAGGCAGAGGAGGAATGGTACACTAAGTCAGAGCTGGGATATTCGAGCGCACAGTCATACCCCCCACCTAGAGACCTCCCACCTAGAGATGACCAGGATGAGACGAGGCAGTTAAGTGAAAGGCTGTATACGGGAACTCAGCTGCCGTTGATGACCACACGGGGTCATTAGGTCAGGTGACCAGGTATAAGCCATATAACATACGCGATTTGGATGCTCTTGTTGATAAACTGCCGGATTTGTCTGAAGGAGCCGCGAGATGGTTGGATAAATTTAATTCTCTCACTGTGGGGGTCAAGTTGTCAGTGGGAGATCTAAATGCCACATTTGCACGTTGCGCTAATCCAAACACGTTCCAAACATACCTGAATTCGCAGATATTGCTCGGAGGATATCGATGCAGGATCGCAGAGGCTCCTAACGATACTCCGTTATCAGACGTGTATATGGATATTGGTCCAATTATAAAAGCGCTGTACCCTCTGCCAGTGGGGGAACAAGTCCCTGAGTTTCGGTGGGACTGAACAATCGATCAGTGGACATTCATTCAGCAATGTAAAGATACTTGGGAGAAGGTGACAGGTGTTCGTTCCGTCAGTTGACCTCAGGTCATGTGACCTATGTCGGTCCCTCAGTTGACTTCATGTCATATGACCTATGTCGTTGTGTCAGTTGATCTCAGGTCATGTGACCTGTGTTGGTCCGTCACTTGACCTCAGGTCATGTGACCTGTGTCAGTTCCTCATTTGACTTCATGTCATGTGACCTATGTCGTTGTGTCAGTTGACCTCAGGTCATGTGACTTGTGTCGGTCTGTCCGTTGACTTCATGTAATGTGACCTGTGTTGTTGTGTCAGTTGACCTCAGGTCATGTGACCTGTGTTGGTCCGTCACTTGACCTCAGGTCATGTGACCTGTGTCGGTTCCTCAGTTGACTTCATGTCATGTGACCTGTGTCGTTGTGTCAGTTGACCTCAGGTCATGTGACCTATGTTGGTACGTCAGTTGACCTCATGCCGTGTGACCTGTGTCGGTCCATCAGTTGACTTCATGTCATGTGATCTGTGTTGTGTCAGTTGACCTGAGGTCATGTGACCTGTGTTGGTACGTCAGTTGACCTCATGCCGTGTGACCTGTGTCGGTCCGTCAGTTGACCTCAGGTCATGTGACCTATGTCGGTCCATCAGTTGACCTCAGGTCGTGTGACCTATGTTGGTCCGTCAGTTGACTTCATGTCGTGTGACCTGTGTCGTTTTGTCAGTTGACCTAAGGTCATGTGACCTGTGTTGGTCCGTCACTTGACCTCAGGTCATGTGACCTGTATTGGTCCGTCACTTGACCTCATGCCATGTGACCTATGTCGGTACGTCAATTGACCTCATGTTGTATGACCTGTGTTGTTTTGTCAGTTGACCTCAGGTCATGTGACCTATGTTGGTTCGTCAGTTGACTTCATGTCATGTGACCTGTGTCGTTGTGTCAGTTGACCTCAAGTCATGTGACCTATGTTGTCCGTCACTTGACCTCAGGTCATGTGACCTATGTCGGTCTGTCAGTTGACCTCATGTCATGTGACCTTTGTCGGTCCGTCAGTTGACCTCATGTTGTATGACCTGTGTTGTTTTGTCAGTTGACCTCAGGTCATGTGACCTATGTTGGTCCGTCAGTTGACTTCATGTCATGTGACCTGTGTTGTTGTGTCAGTTGACCTCAGGTCATGTGACCTGTGTTGGTCCATCACATGACCTCAGGTCATGTGACATGTGTCGGTCCGTCAGTTGACCTCATGTCGTGTGACCATTGTCGGTCCGTCAGTTGATTTCATGTCGTGTGACCTATGTCGTTTTGTCAGTTGACCTCAGGTCATGTGACCTGTGTTGGTCCGTCACTTGACCTCAGGTCATGTGACCTGTGTCAGTCCCTCAGTTGACTTCATGTCATGTGACCTGTGTCATTGTGTCAGTTGATCTCAGGTCATGTGACCTGTGTTGCTAAGTCAGTTGACCTCATGCCGTGTGACCTGTGTCAGTCCATCAGTTGACTTCATGTCATGTGACCTGTGTCGTTGTGTCAGTTGACCTCAGGTCATGTGACCTATGTTGGTACGTCAGTTGACCTCATGCCGTGTGACCTGTGTCGGTCCATCAGTTGACTTCATGTCATGTGATCTGTGTTGTGTCAGTTGACCTGAGGTCATGTGACCTGTGTTGGTACGTCAGTTGACCTCATGCCGTGTGACCTGTGTCGGTCCGTCAGTTGACCTCAGGTCATGTGACCTATGTCGGTCCATCAGTTGACCTCAGGTCGTGTGACCTATGTTGGTCCGTCAGTTGACTTCATGTCGTGTGACCTGTGTCGTTTTGTCAGTTGACCTAAGGTCATGTGACCTGTGTTGGTCCGTCACTTGACCTCAGGTCATGTGACCTGTATCGGTCCGTCACTTGACCTCATGCCATGTGACCTATGTCGGTACGTCAATTGACCTCATGTTGTATGACCTGTGTTGTTTTGTCAGTTGACCTCAGGTCATGTGACCTATGTTGGTCCGTCAGTTGACTTCATGTCATGTGACCTGTGTCGTTGTGTCAGTTGACCTCAAGTCATGTGACCTATGTTGTCCGTCACTTGACCTCAGGTCATGTGACCTATGTCGGTCTGTCAGTTGACCTCATGTCATGTGACCTTTGTCGGTCCGTCAGTTGACCTCATGTTGTATGACCTGTGTTGTTTTGTCAGTTGACCTCAGGTCATGTGACCTATGTTGGTCCGTCAGTTGACTTCATGTCATGTGACCTGTGTTGTTGTGTCAGTTGACCTCAGGTCATGTGACCTGTGTTGGTCCATCACATGACCTCAGGTCATGTGACATGTGTCGGTCCGTCAGTTGACCTCATGTCGTGTGACCATTGTCGGTCCGTCAGTTGATTTCATGTCGTGTGACCTGTGTCGTTTTGTCAGTTGACCTCAGGTCATGTGACCTGTGTTGGTCCGTCACTTGACCTCAGGTCATGTGACCTGTGTCAGTCCCTCAGTTGACTTCATGTCATGTGACCTGTGTCATTGTGTCAGTTGATCTCAGGTCATGTGACCTGTGTTGCTAAGTCAGTTGACCTCATGCCGTGTGACCTGTGTCAGTCCATCAGTTGACTTCATGTCATGTGACCTGTGTTGTTGTGTCAGTTGACCTCAGGTCATGTGACCTGTGTTGGTCCGTCACTTGACCTCAGGTCATGTGACCTGTGTCGGTTCCTCAGTTGACTTCATGTCATGTGACCTGTGTCATTGTGTCAGTTGACCTCAGGTCATGTGACCTATGTTGGTACGTCAGTTGACCTCATGCCGTGTGACCTATGTCGGTCCATCAGTTGACTTCATGTCATGTGATCTGTGTTGTTGTGTCAGTTGACCTCAGGTCATGTGACCTATGTTGGTACGTCAGTTGACCTCATGACGTGTGACCTGTGTCGTTCCGTCAGTTGACCTCAGGTCGTGTGACCTATGTCGGTCCGTCAGTTGACTTCATGTCGTGTGACCTGTGTCGTTTTGTCAGTTGACCTCAGGTCATGTGACCTGTGTTGGTCCGTCACTTGACATCAGGTCATGTGACCTGTATCGGTCCGTCACTTGACCTCATGCCATGTGACCTATGTCGGTACGTCAATTGACCTCATGTTGTATGACTTGTGTTGTTTTGTCAGTTGACCTCAGGTCATGTGACCTGTGTTGGTCCGTCAGTTGACTTCATGTCATGTGACCTGTGTCGTTGTGTCAGTTGACCTCAGGTCATGTGACCTGTGTTGGTCCGTCACTTGACCTCAGGTCATGTGACCTATGTCTGTCCGTCAGGCTTTCCAACTTGTTTCACGTGTGTTCGTGAGTAGTTGTACCGCCGCAGCTTGTTTTGGAGGTCGTTACGTAACCGATGCTTGGCGGCGTGGAGGGGTCGCCGGAAGTCACGCATGAGGTGAAAACTACATCTCCCAGAGTGCCTTACGCTAGACTTGCAAACTAACGTAGTGGAAACGCACTGGGGGATGTGACCGCAGAGGTCTGGAGAGAGAAAAAAGAGAAAAGCACCCCCAGAGAGGGTGCATGATTTGGGTCTTGTGTTTAATTCGTTTTAAATTACTTCGCGTCGCATTTCTTTAAGTTTTCTATGTCAATTATCATTTTAGGGCAAAAGAGATCTCATTTAGATTCAAATTAGGAGTTTTTAATTGTTTGTTAAATGTTGGTGTGGACTCAGATGTGTGTGTTTAAGGTATTCTTCATGTGACTGGTGTGTGGTGCTGCCATAATTTTGTCCGACAGAGGGAGCTGTTGTTTAACATAGAAATAAAAGCCTGAACACAGAGGTTGCACCTCAGACATTTTCAGACTTTTTTTACTGTGTAACACAAGAGAACTCAGTGCATGGGAGAAACAACTGGAAATAAAACTTTTGAGTGAATGTGGTGAGAAGGCAATCATGGCACACATTAAGGAGAAACAGACCTGTCAACAAGAATCTTTACAGGAACAATTGATCAGGGTTCAGGCGGTGATAAACATAATTCATGTAGCAAACCCTGGTAAGTGCAAACAGTTAGATACGTTAATCATACAAATTGTGAGGGCAGCAGAAAATTCAGAAAAATCAACAGAAAACCTAACACAATTAGTTTAGGCAAAAGTAAAGGAACAGTAAAAGCTGCTTGATGACGTAGAAACCAAACAAACAATTTGTACATCATTTTGGGAGCGCCCTAAGCTTAAAATCACCAACAACAAAAGCAATTAGTGGATGTGTACAAGCAGCTAGCTTTGTTAGCTCAGAGCGTACAGAAGGTTGGTGAGACAGACATTGGTGTAGAAGCAGAAGAAAAAACAACACCGCCTCCATATGCTGTCAAGGCCACCGCTCCTCCTGCTCCATCAGCAGGACAGTATCCCCTGTTTCCAAGAAGGAGAGGACAGAGGAGGTTTGAGGAGGACGACACTGAGGATGAGGAGCAGGTCCGAGCTGGGAGCACCATGGAGGAGAGGATGAGGGGTCAGAAAGCACAACATCTCCGTAGTGAATTTGATCACGAATTCAGTTATGCTGATGAGAGAAGAGATAGGGAATGGCGAGGTTCAATGTCTCCACGTCCACGCGACTATGACAGAGAGGAAGAGGGTCGAGCTGCAAGACGATACGAGGAGGAGACAGGCAGGGGGTGCTACGGTCCCCCAAGAGGAGGTAGCAAGCATGCAGACAGGAGCAAACATGCAGGTGATCCATAGGCCGAGAGGAAGAAAAAGTTCTTCTTTAAGGGGTCAGTGTCCGGTACCGTGGCTGAGTCAGAAGACGAGTTGGTTAGAGGGAGGCCACAGGTACCCCCAGACAGTCCAGTATGTGAGCCGCCGAGTAAGGCAGAGGAGGAATGGTACACTAAGTCAGAGCTGGGATATTCGAGCGCACAGTCATACCCCCCACCTAGAGACCTCCCACCTAGAGATGACCAGGATGAGACGAGGCAGTTAAGTGAAAGGCTGTATACGGGAACTCAGCTGCCGTTGATGACCACACGGGGTCATTAGGTCAGGTGACCAGGTATAAGCCATATAACATACGCGATTTGGATGCTCTTGTTGATAAACTACCGGATTTGTCTGAAGGAGCCGCGAGATGGTTGGATAAATTTAATTCTCTCACTGTGGGGGTCAAGTTGTCAGTGGGAGATCTAAATGCCACATTTGCACGTTGCGCTAATCCAAACACGTTCCAAACATACCTGAATTCGCAGATATTGCTCGGAGGATATCGATACAGGATCGCAGAGGCTCCTAACGATACTCCGTTATCAGACGTGTATATGGATATTGGTCCAATTATAAAAGCGCTGTACCCTCTGCCAGTGGGGGAACAAGTCCCTGAGTTTCGGTGGGACTGAACAATCGATCAGTGGACATTCATTCAGCAATGTAAAGATACTTGGGAGAAGGTGACAGGTGTTCGTTCCGTCAGTTGACCTCAGGTCATGTGACCTATGTCGGTCCGTCAGTTGACTTCATGTCGTGTGACCTGTGTCGTTTTGTCACTTGACCTCAGGTCATGTGACCTGTATCGGTCCGTCACTTGACCTCATGTTGTATGACCTGTGTTGTTTTGTCAGTTGACCTTAGGTCATGTGACTTGTGTTGGTCCATCAGTTGACTTCATGTCATGTAACCTGTGTCGTTGTGTCAGTTGACCTCAGGTCATGTGACCTGTGTTGGTCTGTCACTTGACCTCAGGTCATGTGACCTATATCGGTCCGTCAGGCTTTCCAACTTGTTTCACGTGTGTTCGTGAGTAGTTGGACCGCCGCAGCTTGTTTTGGAGGTCGTTACGTAACCGATGCTTGGCGGCGTGGAGGGGTCGCCGGAAGTCACGCGTGAGGTGAAAACTACATCTCCCAGAGTGCCTTACGCTAGACTTGCAAACTAACGTAGTGGAAACGTACTGGGGGATGTGACCGCAGAGGTCTGGAGAGAGAAAAAAGAGAAAAGCACCCCCAGAGAGGGTACATGATTTGGGTCTTGTGTTTAATTGGTTTTAAATTACTTCGCGTCGCATTTCTTTAAGTTTTCTATGTCAATTATCATTTTAGGGCAAAAGAGATCTCATTTAGATTCAAATTAGGAGTTTTTAATTGTTTGTTAAATGTTGGTGTGGACTCAGATGTGTGTGTTTAAGGTATTCTTCATGTGACTGGTGTGTGGTGCTGCCATAATTTTGTCCGACAGAGGGAGCTGTTGTTTAACATAGAAATAAAAGCCTGAACACAGAGGTTGCACCTCAGACTTTTTCAGACTTTTTTACTGTGTTTCACAAGAGAACTCAGTGCATGGGAGAAACAACTGGAAATAAAACTTTTGAGTGAATGTGGTGAGAAGGCAATCATGGCACACATTAAGGAGAAACAGACCTGTCAACAAGAATCTTTACAGGAACAATTGATCAGGGTTCAGGCGGTGATAAACATAATTCATGTAGCAAACCCTGGTAAGTGCAAACAGTTAGATACGTTAATCATACAAATTGTGAGGGCAACAGAAAATTCAGAAAAATCAACAGAAAACCTAACACAATTAGTTTGGGCAAAAGTAAAGGAACAGTAAAAGCTGTTTGATGACGTAGAAACCAAACAAACAATTTGTACATCATTTTGGGAGCGCCCTAAGCTTAAAATCACCAACAACAAAAGCAATTAGTGGATGTGTACAAGCAGCTAGCTTTGTTAGCTCAGAGCGTACAGAAGGTTGGTGAGACAGACATTGGTGTCGAAGCAGAAGAAAAAACAACACCGCCTCCATATGCTGTCAAGGCCACCGCTCCTCCTGCTCCATCAGCAGGACAGTATCCCCTGTTTCCAAGAAGGAGAGGACAGAGGAGGTTTGAGGAGGACGACACTGAGGATGAGGAGCAGGTCCGAGCTGGGAGCACCATGGAGGAGAGGATGAGGGGTCAGAAAGCACAACATCTCCGTAGTGAATTTGATCACGAATTCAGTTATGCTGATGAGAGAAGAGATAGGGAATGGCGAGGTTCAATGTCTCCACGTCCACGCGACTATGACAATATGTCATATCTTTCTGTATGAAACTGTTTTTCTGTATGTAAAAGTCTTTCTGTATGAAACAAAACATCTCTGAAGAACATAACTTGTTGCTTCATGCACAGAACAAAAACACTGATTAGGCCAGCTCATGTTTTAATCACAGATAAGGTTTTGACATTACGTTATTGTTTGTTTTGGCATTGCCACACTCACGACACTTCTGTATGACAGTTTCATACAGAAGCTTCATACATTCATGACAGTTTCATACATTCAGACATTTCTGTATGACAGTTTCATACAGAAAGACTTTTAGTAAAGCAAACTGGTTAATGATTCATCAGAATACATTAAAGTAATAAGTTCTAAATGATCAATGTTTGAATTCTCTTGGGTCTCAAGCTGCAAGACGATACGAGGAGGAGACAGGAAGGGGGTGCTACGGTCCCCCAAGAGGAGGTAGCAAGCATGCAGACAGGAGCATGCATGCAGACAGGAGCAAACATGTAGCATGCAAGCATGCAGACAGGAGCAAACATGCAGGTGATCCATAGGCCGAGAGGAAGAAAAAGTTCTTCTTTAAGGGGTCAGTGTCCGGTACCGTGGCTGAGTCAGAAGACGAGTTGGTAAGAGGGAGGCCACAGGTACCCCCAGACAGTCCAGTATGTGAGCCGCCGAGTAAGGCAGAGGAGGAATGGTACACTAAGTCAGAGCTGGGATATTCGAGCGCACAGTCATACCCCCCACCTAGAGACCTCCCACCTAGAGATGACCAGGATGAGACGAGGCAGTTAAGTGAAAGGCTGTATACGGGAACTCAGCTGCCGTTGATGACCACACGGGGTCATTAGGTCAGGTGACCAGGTATAAGCCATATAACATACGCGATTTGGATGCTCTTGTTGATAAACTGCCGGATTTGTCTGAAGGAGCCGCGAGATGGTTGGATAAATTTAATTCTCTCACTGTGGGGGTCAAGTTGTCAGTGGGAGATCTAAATGCCACATTTGCACGTTGCGCTAATCCAAACACGTTCCAAACATACCTGAATTCGCAGATATTGCTCGGAGGATATCGATGCAGGATCGCAGAGGCTCCTAACGATACTCCGTTATCAGACGTGTATATGGATATTGGTCCAATTATAAAAGCGCTGTACCCTCTGCCAGTGGGGGAACAAGTCCCTGAGTTTCGGTGGGACTGAACAATCGATCAGTGGACATTCATTCAGCAATGTAAAGATACTTGGGAGAAGGTGACAGGTGTTCGTTCCGTCAGTTGACCTCAGGTCGTGTGACCTATGTCGGTCCGTCAGTTGACTTCATGTCGTGTGACCTGTGTCGTTTTGTCACTTGACCTCAGGTCATGTGACCTGTATCGGTCCGTCACTTGACCTCATGTTGTATGACCTGTGTTGTTTTGTCAGTTGACCTCAGGTCATGTGACCTGTGTTGGTCCATCAGTTGACTTCATGTCATGTGACCTGTGTCGTTGTGTCAGTTGACCTCAGGTCATGTGACCTGTGTTGGTCTGTCACTTGACCTCAGGTCATGTGACCTATATCGGTCCGTCAGGCTTTCCAACTTGTTTCACGTGTGTTCGTGAGTAGTTGGACCGCCGCAGCTTGTTTTGGAGGTCGTTACGTAACCGATGCTTGGCGGCGTGGAGGGGTCGCCGGAAGTCACGCGTGAGGTGAAAACTACATCTCCCAGTGTACCTTACTCTAGACTTGCAAACTAACGTAGTGGAAACGTACTGGAGGATGTGACCGCAGAGGTCTGGAGAGAGAAAAAAGAGAAAAGCACCCCCAGAGAGGGTACATGATTTGGGTCTTGTGTTTAATTTGTTTTAAATTACTTCGCGTCGCATTTCTTTAAGTTTTCTATGTCAATTATCATATTAGGGCAAAAGAGATCTCATTTAGATTCAAATTAGGAGTTTTTAATTGTTTGTTAAATGTTGGTGTGGACTCAGATGTGTGTGTTTAAGGTATTCTTCATGTGACTGGTGTGTGGTGCTGCCATAATTTTGTCCGACAGAGGGAGCTGTTGTTTAACATAGAAATAAAAGCCTGAACACAGAGGTTGCACCTCAGACTTTTTCAGACTTTTTTACTGTGTTTCACAAGAGAACTCAGTGCATGGGAGAAACAACTGGAAATAAAACTTTTGAGTGAATGTGGTGAGAAGGCAATCATGGCGCACATTAAGGAGAAACAGACCTGTCAACAAGAATCTTTACAGGAACAATTGATCAGGGTTCAGGCGGTGATAAACATAATTCATGTAGCAAACCCTGGTAAGTGCAAACAGTTAGATACGTTAATCATAAAAATTGTGAGGGCAGCAGAAAATTCAGAAAAATCAACAGAAAACCTAACACAATTAGTTTGGGCAAAAGTAAAGGAACAGCAAAAGCTGCTTGATGACGTATAAACCAAACAAACAATTTGTACATCATTTTGGGAGCGTCCTAAGCTTAATAAAAATCACCAACAACAAAAGCAATTAGTGGATGTATACAAGCAGCTAGCTTTGTTAGCTCAGAGCGTACAGAAGTTTGGTGAGACAGACATTGGTGTAGAAGCAGAAGAAAAAACAACACCGCCCCCATATGCTGTCAAGGCCACCGCTCCTCCTGCTCCATTAGCAGGACAGTATCCCCTGTTTCCAAGAAGGAGAGGACAGAGGAGGTTTGAGGAGTACGACACTGAGGATGAGGAGCAGGTCCGAGCTGGGAGCACCATGGAGGAAAGGATGAGGGGTCAGAGAGCACAACATCTCCGTAGTGAATTTGAGCGCGAATTCAGTTATGCTGATTAGAGAAGAGATAGAGAATGGCGAGGTTCAATGCCTCCACGTCCACGCGACTATGACAGAGAGGAAGAGGGTCGAGCTGCAAGACGATATGAGGAGGAGACAGGCAAGGGGTGCTACGGCCCCCCCAGAGGAGGTAGCAAGCATGCAGACAGGAGCAAACATGCAGGTGATCCGCAGGCCGAGAGGAAGAAAAAGTTCTTCTTTAAGGGGTCAGTGTCGGGTACCGTGGCTGAGTCAGAAGACGAGTTGGTAAGAGGGAGGCCACAGGTACCCCCCAGACAGTCCAGTATGTGAGCCGCAGAGTAAGGCAGAGGAGGAATGGTACACTAAGTCAGAGCTGGGATATTCGAGCACACAGTCATACCCCCCACCTAGAGACCTCCCACCTAGAGATGACCAGGATGAGATGAGGCAGTTAAGTGAAAGGCTGTATACGGGAACTCAGCTGCCGTTGATGACCACACGGGGTCCATTAGGTCAGGTGACCAGGTATAAGCCATATAACATACACGATTTGGATGCTCTTGTTGATAAACTGCCGGATTTGTCTGAAGGAGCCGCGAGATGGTTGGATAAATTTAATTCTCTCACTGTAGGGGTCAAGTTGTCAGTGGGAGATCTAAATGCCACATTTGCACGTTGCGCTAATCCAAACACGTTCCAAACATACCTGAATTCGCAGATATTGCTCGGAGGATATCGATGCAGGATCGCAGAGGCTCCTGACGATACTCCGTTATCAGACGTGTATATGGATATTGGTCCAATTATAAAAGCGCTGTACCCTCTGCCAGTGGGGGAACAAGTCCCTGAGTTTCAGTGGGACTGAACAATCGATCCGTGGACATTCATTCAGCAATGTAAAGATACTTGGGAGAAGGTCACAGGTGTCCGTTCCGTCAGTTGACCTTAGGTCGTGTGACCTATGTCGGTCCGTCAGTTGACTTCATGTTGTGTGACCTGTGTCGTTTTGTCAGTTGACCTCAGGTCATGTGACCTGTGTTGGTCCGTCACTTGACCTCAGGCCATGTGACCTGTATCGTCCGTCACTTGACCTCATGTTGTATGACCTGTGTTGTTTTGTCAGTTGACCTCAGGTCATGTGACCTGTGTTGGTCCATCAGTTGACTTCATGTCATGTGACCTGTGTCGTTGTGTCAGTTGACCTCAGGTCATGTGACCTGTGTTGGTCTGTCACTTGACCTCAGGTCATGTGACCTATATCGGTCCGTCAGGCTTTCCAACTTGTTTCACGTGTGTTCGTGAGTAGTTGGACCGCCGCAGCTTGTTTTGGAGGTCGTTACGTAACCGATGCTTGGCGGCGTGGAGGGGTCGCCGGAAGTCACGCGTGAGGTGAAAACTACATCTCCCAGAGTGCCTTATGCTAGACTTGCAAACTAACGTAGTGGAAACGTACTGGGGGATGTGACCGCAGAGGTCTGGAGAGAGAAAAAAGAGAAAAGCACCCCCAGAGAGGGTACATGATTTGGGTCTTGTGTTTAATTTGTTTTAAATTACTTCGCGTCGCATTTCTTTAAGTTTTCTATGTCAATTATCATTTTAGGGCAAAAGAGATCTCATTTAGATTCAAATTAGGAGTTTTTAATTGTTTGTTAAATGTTGGTGTGGACTCAGATGTGTGTGTTTAAGGTATTCTTCATGTGACTGGTGTGTGGTGCTGCCATAATTTTGTCCGACAGAGGGAGCTGTTGTTTAACATAGAAATAAAAGCCTGAACACAGAGGTTGCACCTCAGACTTTTTCAGACTTTTTTACTGTGTTTCACAAGAGAACTCAGTGCATGGGAGAAACAACTGGAAATAAAACTTTTGAGTGAATGTGGTGAGAAGGCAATCATGGCGCACATTAAGGAGAAACGGACCTGTCAACAAGAATCTTTACAGGAACAATTGATCAGGGTTCAGGCGGTAATAAACATAATTCATGTAGCAAACCCTGGTAAGTTTAAACAGTTAGATACTTTAATCATACAAATTGTGAGGGCAGCAGAAAATTCAGAAAAATCAACAGAAAACCTAACACAATTAGTTTGGGCAAAAGTAAAGGAACAGCAAAAGCTGCTTGATGACGTAGAAACCAAACAAAAAAATTGTACATCATTTTGGGAGCGTCCTAAGCTTAATAAAAATCACCAACAACAAAAGCAATTAGTGGATGTATACAAGCAGCTAGCTTTGTTAGCTCAGAGCGTACAGAAGTTTGGTGAGACAGACATTGGTGTAGAAGCAGAAGAAAAAACAACACCGCCTCCATATGCTGTCAAGGCCACCGCTCCTCCTGCTCCATCAGCAGGACAGTATCCCCTGTTTCCAAGAAGGAGAGGACAGAGGAGGTTTGAGGAGGACGACACTGAGGATGAGGAGCAGGTTCGAGCTGGGAGCACCATGGAGGAGAGGATGAGGGGTCAGAGAGCACAACATCTCCGTAGTGAATTTGAGCGCGAATTCAGTTATGCTGATTAGAGAAGAGATAGAGAATGGCGAGGTTCAATGCCTCCACGTCCACGCGACTATGACAGAGAAGAAGAGGGTCGAGTTGCAAGACGATATGAGGAGGAGACAGGCAAGGGGTGCTACGGGGTCTGCAAGCATGCAGACAGGAGCAAACATGCAGGTGATCCGCATGCCGAGAGGAAGAAAAAGTTCTTCTTTAAGGGGTCAGTGTTGGGTACCGTGGCTGAGTCAGAAGACGAGTTGGTAAGAGGGAGGCCACAGGTACCCCCAGACAGTCCAGTATGTGAGCCGCCGAGTAAGGCAGAGGAGGAATGGTACACTAAGTCAGAGCTGGGATATTCGAGCGCACAGTCATACCCCCCACCTAGAGACCTCCCACCTAGAGATGACCAGGATGAGATGAGGCAGTTAAGTGAAAGGCTGTATACGGGAACTCAGCTGCCGTTGATGACCACACGGGGTCCATTAGGTCAGGTGACCAGGTATAAGCCATATAACATACGCGATTTGGATGTGCTTGTTGATAAACTGCCGGATTTGTCTGAAGGAGCCGCAAGATGGTTGGATAAATTTAATTCTCTCATTGTGGGGGTCAAGTTGTCAGTGGGAGATCTAAATGCCACATTTGCACGTTGCGCTAATCCAAACACGTTCCAAACATACCTGAATTCGCAGATATTGCTCGGAGGATATCGATGCAGGATCGCAGAGGCTCCTGACGATACTCCGTTATCAGACGTGTATATGGATATTGGTCCAATTATAAAAGCGCTGTACCCTCTGCCAGTGGGGGAACAAGTCCCTGAGTTTCGGTGGGACGAACAATCGATCCGTGGACATTCATTCAGCAATGTAAAGATACTTGGGAGAAGGTCACAGGTGTTCGGGCCCGATGCATTCAGCAACGGACATATTTCAGAAAAGCGGTTCTCGACGGACTCCCGGCTGATGTGGTCGATGAGATGGAGAAAAATCCTGACATGATCACGGCCTCACCAGACCGGTGGGAGAATCACGTCGTACATCGTCTGAAGTATGTTAAAAAGCAGGAGGATAAAGAGGCAGCCGAATTAAAGATTGCTAAGAATCAATTGATTAAACTCTAGCTCTCGAGTGCCAGACAAACACATAATGATGAGAAAAAAGCGAAAGAGAAAAAACAGTTAATGGTACAAGAAGTACAAGGTAACTCTAAAGAAATAGGAGGGGCAGTAGACGCCTCTGGGGTGGTTGCTATGCAACAGTGGTCTGAAACTCCTAGCCCGAGAGGCAGAGGTGGACATCCAGCAAGAGGGGCTGGACGAGGCAGGGGAGGAGGTCAGAGAGGGCGAGGGGGAACCTGGAACACCGGGCCTCCACAAGGGGGACAGCAGTTGGGTGCCTGTTACGTTTGCGGAATGCTGGGACATTGGACGCGTAACTGCATCCACAAGCAACAAATGTGGGGACAGCAACAGCCATACCAACAACCCATGGGTCAGCAGCAACTAGTGGCACCAGCAACCCATGGGCCAACAACAGTTATACCAACAACCCATGAGTGCACTGCAACCCTTTCAGCAGATGGGAGGTCAACAGCAGGTACCTCAACAACAACTACCTCAACCACAACCACTGCAACAGACTCTACCTCAGCAGTAAGCAGTCCAACCTTCCCTCACGACAGGGGGACGAGGCTTCCAACAACAATGAGACACCCCACAGAAAATCCTGAGCGTTGAAGTGCAAGTGCGAAATGAAAGCTTGCAATTTCTGGTCGACACAGGAGCGACCTTTTCAACAGTGACTCACACCCCACCTGACTGCGAACTGTCACATAGGTCAGTGGAGATGATTGGATTTTCTGGGGCAACACAAAGACTGCCTGTAACGAGCCCACTACTCATAAGAGTGGGAACACAGACTCTGAGACATCCGTTCGTGGTGGCAAGAAATGCACCCGCCAATCTGCTGGGGAGAGACATGCTGATCCGACTGGGAGCTTCAATCCTATGCTCATCAGATGGACTCATGGTGAGGTTGCCAGACGGCACCTCACTGAAATGTGGCCAGTTCACCACTACCCACTCACAGTGTGTGATACAACCAGTACAAAATGAATACGCTGACATGTACTGGGGGCTACTTGAACCTGAAGTCATGGGCGGAGGAGGAATCTATTCTGCTTACCTTGCGTGGAAACCACAGATACAGGAACTTCAGCCTTACTCGACTCCACTAGACCCTCCACATGTCACCCTCTTTTATGACAGAAAGGGAGATGAGGTGTTTCAGGAACACTTTGCAGAGCAAATAGAGGGTAAAATTTGGCCAATCACAACAGGTAATCTCTATGTGGGAGCAGAGGGAGTAGCTGCAATTGTTAATTTAACCCCTGAACAGCAGAAGTGGTATATGATGGTCACCGAAGGTGTGCCTCATATTTCACTAGGTTTGAATCCAAAATTTCAGGCTAAAGACTTGGGACCAATGGTAAAACGGGCTTCAGAAGCCGTTGACTGGGTACAAACACCCACACCACTTGTCTGGCATTCAACGAGCTACGGGTGTTTTGCAATTGAGTCTATTGCACATGATGTAGCTATAATGCAACATGGAGAGCTCCCCATGGAGCACGGTCGTGAACAAACTGACCACCCGCGCGCCGGTCAGCTGATTGATAGTATGCCTGAGACGTTGTGGTCAAAAGGCCCCACGGATGTGGGACTGATTGCCTGCCTGCCCATAACGTTTCAGGTCCAAACTACTCACCCACTATGGATTAAACAATATCCTCACAAACCAATTGCAGAGGAGGGTATTGCAGAAACAATCCAAGGATTAAAAGAGAGTGGAGTGCTAGAACCTTCACAGTCCAATTGGAACACACCAATTTTACCTGTGCCAAAAGCAAACCCAGGAAAATTCTGCATGGCGCATGATTTAAGGGCGATCAATAAACTCTTAACCCTTAGGTGCATAAGTGGGGTCAAAAAGACCCCGAGGGTTGTTATTCTTCAAAATCTCTGAAACTAAAAGTTTTTACTCTTCCATATTCCAGGTATTCCTCATAAAACATGTTTTTGACTTCAAGCCATTTGAATTTTTTAAAATGTTTTTATACTTTTTCAGAAATTGCAGTTTTTGTGTCACTACCCCAGTTTTTCATGAGTGGGGTCAAAAATGACCCCAAGCATTTCCTATAGAATCTCAAGGGTTTTCTTTGGGAACCTTTGATTCTTACCAACTGTGACTGTCAAGATACATTTTCTGTCTCATTTACACATCTGATACCTGGAGGTCAGTTTGACACAGCAGCATACATGTATTATCTTCATTTACTAACTCCATTACTTTACTGATAGAACATCTTGTTGGTCAACAAAGTAGACGCTCTTAGCAAACTACAAAATAATGTTAGTACTTAAGCTAGCTAACATTACACTAGCTTAGTAAGCCAGCTGATATTACTGGATTTGTTGTGTAGAAAGTCACTGTATTCATAATTCCTTGTAACAAATGCAAACCCGTTGGATAACCTATTATATATTATTACATATTATATTACTGTAAATATATAATTTTTTAAAAATCTGTATGCCTCTTTTATGATTGTCTATTGTTGTTGCTGTTGTCCATTGTTGTCATAGTTCTTTGTTGAAGCCAGGTCTCATGTTTGTATGTTTTATGTTTTCTCATCTAAACTATCATGGCTATTTGGAGGACAGCGATACCCGAAGACCTTGCTCGAGATATGATCCTGAACGGATGGGATAAAGAACCCATCAGTGGTACTGACTCGGGATCTGGCATCTTGAATATAGAGGATACAGATTATTGTCCACCTGGACATGTCAGGCTGTTTGGAAACCAACCTACCTCTGCTGAACAAGATCAGTCAGACACGGAGGAGTCCTCTGAGACCTCCAAAGAGGGAATGGATATTGTGTACAACAGAATGGTTGTACCACAATTTACTGAGGAGTCGGTCAGGGCCTGCACCTGGGTTTAGCACCATCTCTCCAACAGATGCATGAAAGCTGTTTATCACTGATAGTATATTAGAAGGGCAGCACGGTGACGTAACTGGTAGAGCTGCTGCCTCTCAGCGAGCAGGTCCCTGCATGTTCCAATCCCGTTCCGGTGGCCTTTCTGGGTGGAGTTTGCATGTTCTCTCTGTGCATGCGTGGGTTTCGATACGCCTGTTTCCTCCCACAGACCAAAAACATGCATGTTAGGCTGATTGGTAACTCTGAATTGTCTCTAGGTGTGAGTGAGAGAGTGAATGGTTGTTTTAATGGTTGTTTGTCTCTATGTGGCCCTGTGATGGACTTGCGACCCGTCCAGGGTGTACCCTGCCCCTCGCACAGTGATTGCTGGACATGGGCACCGGCGACCCCCGTGACCCAAAAATGGAAGAAGCGGGTAAAAGATAATGGATGGATAGTATATTAGAAGAGGTGTTGACATGAACAAACATGGAGGGAAGAAGAGTCGCAACAAGCAGAGGAAAAGAGTGGAAAAATCTAAGCAAAGAGGAGCTCATGGCCTTCATTGGAGTGACCATTCTTGCAGGAAGTGAGAAGAACTGGAATGTACCAATGTGTGTGCTCTTTGGGAGTCTTCTACACAAACCAAGGTACCCTGAACCTACCAACCGACATCACTGAAGCAACTGGAAGATGTGGAGTGACAAAAGTTGCAAACAAGTAACAGGAGAGAGGCACAGAGGGCCAACAGAAGAGAAAGAGGTGCCAGATGTGTCCAAGAAACAAAAAAGCAAAGCCACCAATTGGTGCAGGAAATGTAGTACTACAGTGTGCAATGGTCACATCCAAAAGCAAATGGTTTGTGACAACTGCACACAGTGAATAGAGAAAATATGTTTGTGTGGGCACATGTGAGTGTACAGTGTTCTGGTTGTATGTTCATTCTCTTTTTTGTCCTTCAGATTTTCTATTCTAGCAATAATTTTTGAAGATTTTTGATGTTACTTCGTGTGGAAAAAATGTTATAAAAAGTTATGAATGACCATATTAAATGTAAAATCAGTCTTTTGTTGACCCAAATATAATAAATATAACTGCCTTTAACCAAAATTAAAGACATAATTTAAATTCATTGCAAAAACCCATTTATTCTAATTGGGGTCATTTTTGACCCCACTCATGGAAGAATGTAGGTATTGGTCATCCATGCATCCTAGGGTTAATAACCCAAACTGTCCTAGTTCCAAACCCATACGTGGCGTTAAACAATTTGACACCACAACATGAATGGTTCACCTGCCTGGATTTGGCGAATGCATTTTTCTGTCTGCCACTAGCAGAGGAATGCAGAGACATCTTTTCATTTACCTTTAGGGGCGAACAGTTGCGATACAACATTCCAGGGGTTAACGCAAGGTTTTGCGTTAACCCCTGGAATGTTGGGGTTAACGCAATTCCAGGGGGCGAACAGTTGCGATACAACATTCCAGGGGTTAACGCAAGGTTTTGCGTTAACCCCTGGAATCTTCAACCAAGTCTTGAAACAGGTTCTGAGTAAGGTGCCACTCCTACAGGACACAGTCCTCATCCAGTATGTTGATGATTTATTAATCGCCAGTCATACTGTCCTGGACTCACTGCAACCTAATCAGTCCTTGAACACTTACACGTTGCTGGTTTCAAAGTTAGTAAAACTAAATTACAGGCGATAAGATGACAGGTGTCCTTCCTGGGGAGAGTGATCTTTCAGAAGGGAGCGGGCCTTTCATCTTCGTATCGTGACACAATTTTGCATCATCCAAAACCGCAGACAGTGAAAGAGATGCTGTCATTTCTCGGTCTGACAGGATATAGCAGAAATTATATCCCAGATTATGCAGGACAAACACAGATTTTGCGCGCTTTGGTTAAACAAAAAGGCATGAGAAACCCCACTGCATAGCTAGACTGGGATGAGGAAGCTGAGAGAACATTTATCAATGTGAAACAACAGATGAGCAGCGTAGCAGAGTTGGCGTTGGCAGATTATGGGCGTCCCTTCTACCTTGATGTCTCTGAAACAGACGGGGTGATAAACGGCGTCCTGTTTCAGAAACATGTAGGAGGGTGCAAAGTTTTGATGTATGTGTCTTGTTTACTTGACAACATGGAGAAGAGACATCCACCGTGCACTCAGCACGCAGCAGGAGTAGCTATGCTGGTTCAGAAAACTGCACATTTGGTAATGGGTCATTCACTGAATATTTTAACATCACACAGTGTAGTTGCATTTGTGAACTCATAGAACTTCACCAGGACACCACTGAGACAGCAGAGAATCAACAAAGTCCTTGAAGCACCCAACTTGTTGTTCACACACGAGGGGATTAACATGGCAGACAGTTTGGGAGTGGGTGGTGAGCCACATGTGTGTGAGAAAAGAGTTGAGGTGGATGACAAAGTCAGACCAGATCTACAGGCCACACCATTAGAGGAGGACACGTGGTGTTTTGTGATGGGAGTTGTTTTCGTGGACAGGATGGTCAGCTCAGTGCTGGCTTTGCTGTGGTACGTCAGACAGAGCAGTGTTATGAAAAGCTGCAGGGGTCACCGCCAGCTCAGAGGGCAGAGGTCAGGGCTCTGATCTCTGCATTACAGTGGGCAGCAGGTGAAACAATCACCATATACACCGACTTAGCATATGCCTGTGGAGCGGCGCATACTGAACTAGCTCAGTGGAGCAGAGGAGGCTTTCTGACAGCAAATGGTAAGCCAATCAAACATGAGGCAGACATGAGGGAGCTTGCAACAGCTTTAATGCTACCAAAGGAAGTAGCAATTGTAAAATGCAAGGGCCATGACACAGACATAGAATCCCAGACAGCTAGAGGCAACTGTCAAGCTCATTTGGAAGCAAAAAGAGCATCAGGATACATCAACTGGAGTCAGATGGTGATGGTCGCGCCAGAGGAAGAGAGGGCCATGAGATGGGATGAGGTCTCTGTAGCTTGCTGTCAACAAGGGGCGGCTCCTGAAGAAAAAACAGTGTGGCTGGACCATGGAGCTAAAGTGAGACCAGATGGATTGTGGATACATCCTGAAGATGGAAGATGGGTCCTTCCCTTGAGCCTGAAGAGGAGAGTTTTGATGAAGCACACGGACTCGCACATGTCCATAATCTAAGTCCTTTCCCATGGAATGCTGTTTTGCAGATTGTTTTTTGCCTTTCTTAGCTCTGTTGCCCACCAGATGAGAAAAAATGTTGTCAACTGGTGGCACCCACACTTGAATTCGTTGCTTAAAGCATTTGTGAAGGAATGCACCGTGTGTTCCTTACATAACTCGAAACCATCGATGAAACCGCATGAACACGGCAAATTTCCGACAGAGACGACACCCGGTTATGAGATAATCATTGACTACACGGACATGATCGAGCCGGTAAAGGGATTCAGATACTTACTGGTTTGCGTCGATGAGTTCACCGGATGGCCCGAGGCATGGCCAGCGAAAAAAGAAGACGGGAAAACGGTCATAAAATGTTTAATCAATCATTACATTCCAAGTCATGGTTTTCCTTCTAAAATCAGGTCAGATAATGGTACACATTTCAAAAATGCAGATCTGCAGATGGTTGAAAAGGCTTTAGGCCTAAAACAAGCATTTGGCTCAGTCTATCACCCCCAGTCGCAGGGAAAAGTCGAACGTTTGAACAGAAATCTGAAAGAAAAATTGGCTAAAATCTGTGCACAGACAAAAATTAATTGGCTTGACGCTCTGCCCATCGCCCTTATGGCTGTCAGAGCCTCTGTGAATCGGGGTACAGGTTTCACTCCTTATGAGTTAACGACGGGGAGGGCATTTCCAGGGCCACAACAAAACGTTGAATGGCTCTCTGAAGAAACTGTGAAAATGTCACATGTGAGTTACATGGAAACACTAACAGGTCTTTTGTCCAGTTTCCATCTACAGATCCCTGAGTCCAGTACCCCTCAGGAAGAAAGGCCTGAATGCCCATTGACACCTTGGGTAATTCTGAGGGTCACGAAACGGAAGTAGGCGGAGCCACGCTGGACCGGTCCATTCCAAGTGGTTGAGCGTACCTCTCACGCAGTATGTCTCCGGGATAAGGGCTCGACGTGGTATCATCTGAGCCAGTGCACGCCAGCTGAGGAGCCTCAAAGGTCATCACATCAGGTCGAGGCAGCTCTGACAGAGCTGCATAGCTGAGAGCTCCGACTTTGCAACTGGAGTGAGCGGTCCACGCGAGCGGTGGGCTGTCCTGCATCTTCATCCTTGAGAACGGATTCGAGGAAGGTGTAGGCTTCTGTCGTTTCATCGTTTCATTGTTTCACTTCCTCTTCCGTGGAAGTCATCTGTTCGTGAGGTGTTCTGGTTCGAGGGGTGAAGCATCCTGCAAACACCTGTCATCCTGATAAGCATCTTTGTGCTTGCTTTTGAGAGCGGACCAGAACGATAGGGAAACAGTTCCCCCTGGTCCCCGGCCTGTCTGCCTTATTGCCTTGAGAGGGAAGAGCCAGTTGCATGATTGCAGCTTAAAAAGGTAGGGCACGTCAAGAGGAGCAGAAAATAGGGGGTCGACCATTCTCTTGGGTTAGGGGCAGTTTTTGCTCGCCAGGGGAACGGGGTATTGAACACAGCCCACCTGGCTTAATCTTCAGCAATCTGCAGCCCAAGGAAAAGGGTGGTGGCGAATCAACGCCCTCGTGACCTCTGAAGAATGCAGCTTTCAACAAAGATCTGAGGAGAACAGAAAACAGAGTGTTAAATCAAATCAGAAAGACTGATACAGTGTTTTAAATTTTACAGGTGTTTCTATTTTTGCATTCTTAAAATCATCAATATTTCATACTTTAAATTTTAAATCTCACATTTTAAGGATCACACATTTAAAATTAGATATTAGATTTCACCTTTAATATTAAATTTGTGTTACATTTTATTACTATTTCATATCTTAGAGTTGATTTAGTTGTCAACTATTTGCTGCTACATTTTAACTTTTAACTTTTATCAATTAATCTTACTTCTTTCCTAAAATTAGAGGTCAACAAAACAACACATATTTTCATTCATTGCCAGGTCTAACTTTCAAGGGTTTGAAGTTACATTTTTCAATTTCCGTGTTAAAATCATAATATATTAGGGTTTTTTGACCCATTCCTTATTTCTGGTTTAAAATTCGGTGGGAGAGTTATCCGTGCATTATAAGACTGTATTTCCTTACAGGTGCGGTTCCAGTGATTCCTGTGTAATAAAAAAGGAGCAATAAGAAGATTTTGTTAAACTGTGCATGTGTTTGGTGGTTGAACTTTCAACACTGAGTTTATCCTGGGTGTTTACCTTTTCAGGTCAGCTCATTTTAACTGAGAAGGGGGTCAATTTCATCTTCTGTTTTTAAATCCTGTTACATTCCAGTGCTCACAGCTTGCTGCTTTAAACTGTGTTTGGGCTCCAGTTTGAGTGGTCCACGAGGAGTTCAGCATGGCGGATGGGCATAACCGAATTTTACTGGCAAGAGGTGTGATGATGTTGATTATGATTCTGATTGTTTTACTGTTGGAATCTCTTTGTGTTATACCAGGTCTGCAGAGGTGTCGCGCAATGCATCATTCAATGGACAAGAGAGGGGTCCCCAGACTTAGGATATGGTCCCAGATTCAGGATATTGATCAGTTGACTCGTACCTTCTGGTTCGAGGGGTGAAGCATCAGTGAAGGGGGGAGTCAACTGAATTTGTCTCACAGTTTCCAGATGAACAGCTGGTATAAGTATGCTCAGTTTTTGGCCAGGGGGCGCCATAGTTCTGAATGTTATGTATGCACAAAGCTTCCTGTCACTGCATCCCACCTGCCCTTGCGTGTGAAGCCTTTAGAACGCAAGTTGTCTTTCTGTTTTTTGCAGTACAGTTCCAGGGGATTCATCAAACAACCAGCGAAGTGTGAGGCTAGAAGGTACGAGCTGACACAGTCTGACCCGGTGGTGGTGCTGAGCCAGTATGTGGAGTGGACACCTGGTGAACAGTTCCCGATTTGTGTACACCGCGTGCATCACCAAGACTCACATCAGGTGGTGGTTGGCTCACTGCCGACCAAGAGCTGCCAGGCGGTGTACCACCCGGGGAACATTCACGTGGGTGTTCCTGGAGTGAATGGGACGTTTCCTGTGGAGGATTTGGCTTGGTTGTGTGGTCATGCTGTGCTGTTGTCCTTACCTGCGAACTGGACCGGATTGTGCGCACCTGTGGCAGTGACTGATGACTCATTTATGGCCTCCGTCAGTAATGGGTCTCATTATGTTCGTGAGAAGAGAGCAATTGTTCTCAAACCTCATGACTCCATCTGGGGTTCAGATGTGCCACAGGAGTTTAAACATTGGACAACAGGTGAGAAGGTCATGCTTTCTCTTTTTCCATGGGCAGGTGTAGGTAAGCTAATGTTGCGTTTGGAGACGTTAGATTACCGCTTTGGGGTGTTTATTAATTCCACGATTAAGGCATTTGAGGGCATCTCAGCTAAGTTAACTGCCCTCAGGATTATGGTTTTGCAGAACAGATTGGTTTTGGATTTATTGACAGCGTCGAGGGGCGGGGTGTGTGAGATCATAGGTAGAGATACCTGTTGTATCTTTGTACCTTCCTGACGAGACTGGCTCTGATCCACAGGCCAGAGTGACAGCGGCCCTGACACAGCTGAGAGAGCTTCAGAAGGCGAAGGCGGCGGATGCACCTGCTGGACAGTGGGACGTGCTGTCTTGGTTCACTAGTGGATCATGGACTCAGGTGCTCTTTAAGCTTTTGGCTTTTCCGCTGGCTATTCTTGTTCTGTTTTGCGTGTTTATGGGATGTGTGGCACCTTGTGCGCGGGCAATGATCTCCAGGATGGTTGCTACGAGGGAAGTGGAGGATCATGGGACATCATGGGACAATGATGCAGGTACGACGCGGTTCGATACCGGATGAGAGACATCACATGTATTTGGCTGAGACCAGATACCTGTAGAGGTGATGAGTGGTTCGTGGAGGAGTCCAAGGGGGGACGATGGAGTTAAGCTGGTGATTGCATTTATCCTTTTATGATTTCATAGATTAGGCTGGTATAGATTCTAGCATATGATTATTAATTTGGTGTTTAGTTAGTGGTTAGTTTTTGAGTCAGATCCCCATCTGACTTTAGATTAAATTTTATTTGATTTTGATGGTTTGATTACATTACTTTGATTTTTCTTTTGGTGATTTTGTTTTGATGTGGTGTTAGGGATGGGGGTCCTCTTCGGGGGTCCGACTGGAGTTGTACAGATGGTTTCGGCCTATCTTCGATAGGCCGAGAGAGGGAGATGAAGGATAAATCACAGTTATACACGTTATTATGATTAAACCTATATTACAAGTGTTTTCATTCACAACTGTTTCATGTAATCACAAAGGTTTTATACAATCATGTTTAGGTGTGCACTATTAATCTTACCGGAGCAGTCAGAGGTGCTGTAAGCAGACCTGAAGTCAAGAAACATTTTCTCTTTGAGGCCAAACAACTGTGCACCCAACACATTCCAGGGGGGAAGGGCACACATGCAGACCTAAGAACAGAAACATCTTTATTATACCACACACATCAGAAATACACTTAGTTTATGACACAGAATGTTCAATACACTTAGTTTATGATACAGAATGTTCACAGGACAAATATAAATGTAAAACTCATTTGAATCTAAACTACTCTTAAACAAAGAGGTATACACACAAATCTAATGCAGGTCACTAGCAGAGACCTTGGGCCTGCCATAAATCTCTGTTGCTAAGGCAACTATCAGGAGGCTGGCCAATGAGACAACAGGAGAAGCCCAAAACATTTTATGATTTCACATACCAAGAGAGGGTGATAGGCATTCCTTGAGATGACTTCGAGCGCGACAGGTCTGTTTTCAATGAATCTCTGGTCGGTGTGCACACTGATCTGAATAATGTCTGCTTATTTTGTTAACCTGTATCTTTTTCAATAAATCATATTTTCCTCAAGAGACGCCTGGCTCATTTATACACCCAAACTGATCCCTTCAGTTTGTCACTTGACCTCAGGTCATGTGACCTATGTCGGTCCGTCAGTTGACCTCATGTCATGTGACCTTTGTCGGTCCGTCAGTTAACTTCATGTTGTGTGACCTGTCACTTGACCTCAGGTCATGTGACCTGTGTTGGTCCGTTAGTTGACCTCAGGTCATGTGACCTGTGTCGGTCCGTCAGTTGACCTCAGGTCATGTGACCTATGTCGGTACGTCAGTTGACCTCATGCCGTGTGACCTGTGTCGGTCCGTCAGTTCACCTCATGTCGTGTGACCTGTGTCCTTTTGTCAGTTGACCCCATGTCATGTAACCTGTGTTGGTCCGTCAAGTGATGGACAACAATAGGTCAAGCATGTTGTAGAACACAGCAATGGGCCACCTGCATGTGTCGGCACGCACCGTATATACATGTGCCAAGGACAAGGAGAGAGACAGTACTTGTAAGCAAAATAATTAATTTGACAGCACATCAGGGTTACAGCAGAATACAGCATACAGCACAGCATAAAATTGTTCTGGAGCAGACAAAGCTTTCCGTTCAGTGGATGTCCCAAATTGTTCAACTGTGAGATAACTTCAGGGTCTGTTATGTGTGAATTCAGGTCAGGGCCTCTCTTCTGACTAAGGGGGGAAGTGCAAGCAGAGTCTTACTTACCTGGTGGAAACATTGGAATGCAGTCTGGTGTGGTGGGGGTGTCTGAGTTGTGTGCATGCATATTTATAACAAAAGGAAGTTAATGGCCCACTAATGGTTGAGGAGAAGGAGGGGGTTTGTCCTCAGGATCTTGAAAATTCAGTCATCCTAGTGTTAAAGGTTTAGTGTTTTAGTGTTGGTGTAAATTTTCATACTTGCAAAAACTATGCAAAAACTCAGGACAATGTTACACTTTTACTATTTTATGCTTATGTTTATTAAATGTTTCAGTGTTTTAGTGTTTAACTACACTAAGTGTAGTGTTTAAGTGTGGGAGTGGTGGCGCAGAGGTAAAGAAGGTGCGCTTGTGATCGGAAGATCACCGGTTCAAGCCCCGGTACCGACAACATCAAAGATGTGGGTGGGATAAGTGAAGCGGTCACACCTGTCTCCACCCTCATCTGCCCCACTCTGGGCCCTTGAGCAAGGCCCTTAACCCACACCATCTGCTCCCCCGGGAACCCTAGATATCAGCTCTCTACTCCACACAGAGGGCTGTGGTTGCTCGGTGGTCTGTGGTTGTGTCAGGAAGGGCATCCGGCGTAAAAACAACTGCCAAATCTTCGTGCGACTAGATCGCTGTGGTGACCCCTAACGCAGGGAAAAGCCGAAAGAAGAAAAAAAAAAAAAAAGTGTTTAAATGGTTACTGTTGCACTGAGGGACTGAGAAAAATGCAATTTCAATCCTGTGTATGTCCTATACATATTGCAGTTCTGACAATAAAGTTGACTTTGACTTTGACTTTGACTTGAGTTGAGTTATAATCCAGTCAGAAAATTGGAATCCAATAGATGAAAAGATCCTTAAGTTACAATCCAACAGGAAAACGCCACTGCCTAGTGGTACTAAGGGGTACTCAGCTGGTAGCTAGTCCAGCCGCTACAACTCCTCCATTTTAGGAGTGTTGTGATTTTGCGCTTGGTCAGTCCTCTGATACACGCCTTTGTCTCTTGGGGGTCTTTATTCTTTAAAAACGTATCCCACCACTGCCACCATGTCTTTCTACGCAAGTGAGGTAGCCATAGGACCTTTCAACAAACCCTCACTCCAGCCTACTCCACCAACGTGTCCTTAACTAATCCTAGTACCAAGTGTATTACCCGATATGTTCCAGAATAGTTAGGATTTTAGGCTGAGACAAGGTAATTCACCCAGACTGTTAAATGTCTAACGATCTGCATGTCACACCCTCATTTCACCTCGTGAATACCCTGACCTAAAAGCTGGAGTCAGATCGTACCCCACGGGGAAACGTGCATTAACGACCACTTACCTCCTTGTAGATTGCATTTGTTTCTGATCTGGTTGGTTTTAGGATCTAGAAACAAGATCCCAAGGGTTTGTTTTATACTCTCTAAGCTAAGAAAACCGTTTAAAACCTCCACAAGGTTGTTGTTATCTTTGAACCAAGTTTTCCATCATTGAATATCATGTGAGTCAATGAAAATCCAGATTTGTACGTTTTGTGTTGCTTTAATTAATAATTGGCATGGGATAAAAGCATTAAGCACTTCTACTACAGGTTGATTACATCAGGTTACATGGTAAATGGTAAATGGAGCTTATTTATATAGCGCTTTCAAGCCCCCTGTGAGGAGCCCCAAAGCGCTTTACAATACCAGCCATCCACCCATTCATTCAGACATTCATACACCGGTAGTGGTAGCCTGCCTTGCAAGGCGCCATCCAGACCTACCGGGAGCAACTCGGGGTTAGGTATCTTGCCCAGGGACACAACAACACATGGTGGGCGGATGCGGGATTCAAACCTCCAACCTTCCGATCAGGGGTCGACTGCCATTACCACTACACCACGGCCGCCCCAGAGGTTTTTGATTGGCATTTAAAGAATCAAATAATTTCATAGCTCCCTAAGTGTATCTCCACAGGTAGGGCTTAAGATGTTTGAGTTGTGATTGAGTTGAGTTATAATCCAGTCAGAAAATTGGAATCCAACAGATGAAAATATCCTTGAGTTACAATCTAATAGGAAAACCCACAGGTAGCCTTGTTGTATTCCGGAAGAAGGGATAAAAATACAAAAGGCTTAATCCAACAAAAACTGTTATAATTCCCCAAAGGGAATTACCCAACAAAAATTGGCATGATTCCACAAAAAGCATAATCTAACAAAAATCGTTTTAAACCCATCCATCCATCCATCCATCCATTTTCGTCCACTTATCCGGGGTCGGGTCACGGGGGTAGCAGCCTAAGTAGGGAGGCCCAGACTTCCCTCTCCCTAGGCACTTGGAGCAGCTCCTCTGGGGGAATCCCAAGACGTTCCCAGGCCGGCCGAGAACCATAGTCCCTCCAGCGTGTCCTGGGTCTTCCTCTGTGTCCCCTGGGACATGCCCGGAACACCTCACCAGGGAGGCGTCCAGGAGGCATCCTAACCAGATGCCTGAGCCACCTCAACTGGCTCCTCTCGATGTGGAGAAGCAGCGGCTCTACTCCGAGTCCCTCCCGGATGACTGAGCTTCTCACCCTATCTCTAAGGGAGAGTCCAGACACCCTGCGGAGAAAACTCATTTCAGCCGCTTGTATCCGAGATCTCGTTCTTTCGGTCACAACCCAAAGCTCATGACCATAGATGAGGGTGGGAATGTAGATCGATCGGTAAATTGAGAGCTTTGCCTTTCGACTCAGCTCTCTCTTCACCACGACAGACCGGTACAGCGCCCGCTTCACTGCGGATGCTGCACCTATCCGCCTATCGATCTCACGCTCCAGTTTTCCCTCATTCGTGAACAAGACCCCGAGATACTTAAACTCCTCCACTTGGGGCAGGACCTCCTCCCCGACCTGGAGAGGGCACTCTACCCTTTTCCGGCTCAAGACCATGGCCTCGGATTTGGAGGAACTGATCCTCATCCCGGCCGCATCACACTCGGCTGCAAACCGCTCCAGTGAAAGCTGTAGATCACGACCTGATGAAGCCAATAGGACCACATCATCTGCAAAAAACAGAGAAGCGATTCTAAGGCCACCAAAACGGATCCTCTCAACACCTTGGCTGCGCCTAGAAATTCTGTCCATAAAAGTTATGAACAGAATCGGTGACAAAGGGCAACCTTGGCGGAGTCCAACTCTCACTGGAAACAAGCCTGACTTACTGCCGGCAATGCGGACCAAGCTCTGACACCGGTTGTACAGGGACCTAACAGCCCATATCAATGGGCAATACTCCCGGAGTACCCCCCACAGAACCCCCCGAGGGACGCTGTCAAATTTTCCAAGTCCACAAAGCACAAAGCACTGGTTGGGCAAACTCCCACGTAAAGTTAATATGTTTTAACTCAGAGGTTACTTTAGTTCACCCTTAACCCAACCGTGGAAACACCTTAGTTTGCCATGGAAACTCATAACCCATTCATTAATCACATAATTATAATCATAATACTGTAATCACACATTTCAGTAATCATAGAATATTCAATTACTCTTTGATTTAATACAATTTCAATCAATCAACACATTTAGTTTCATAAAAGATCACTTTTCATATCATCATATGTATATGTTTGATTCTTTTTATAAGAGATCAAAAAACATCATTTTGGGTAGTGTAACGTAAGTTTTGTTTTTTTCATGCTTTTTATGTTTTTCCGCTCCGCTTTTGTATCTTCGCGTTCGCTTCATCTTTTTTCTTCTCCTCTGTCTTCCCCGCTTCCCGCTCAAGCATACAGCACATCCTGGATTTTTGGGTGATGTCATGATGGAATAGTCCATTTTAGTAGGGGGGTACAGAAATTGACCGTATATTGTATTGCGTTTTTAATTACCGTTTTCATCGTAACCATAATTATTTTTATGTTAAGACTAGAAGTCCCAAAGAAGGGTCATTTAACATTTCTACCTTTGGAACCCAGAGACGAGTCGAGTGACCTGAAGGATTTTAGCTAACATCCTATAATGAGCTGTTAACAGGTGCTTTTGTTTTGTAAATAAGGCCATTACTGGCACACCACAGGAGGGGGCACGCTTAACACTAATTTGACTAAGGCTGCACTTTTTTGCGCAAGTGAACTTGGCTTCTAAATCCCCCGGTCCCTTTCAGTGGGCTATATAATGTCGTGTGACCTGTGTCGTTTTGTCAGTTGACCTCAGGTCATAAGACCTGTGTTGGTCCGTCACTTGACCTCAGGTCATGTGACCTGTGTCGGTCCGTCAGTTGACCTCAGGTCATGTGACCTATGTCGGTCCGTCAGTTGACCTCAGGTCATGTGACCTGTGTCGGTCCGTCAGTTGACCTCAGGTCATGTGACCTGTGTCGGTCCGTCAGTTGACTTCATGTCATGTGACCTGTGTCATTGTGTCAGTTGACCTCAGGTCATGTGACCTGTGTTGGTCCGTCACTTGACCTCAGGTCATGTGACCTGTGTCGGTCCGTCAGTTGACCTCATGTCATGTGACCTGTGTCGGTCTGTCAGTTGACCTCATGTCGTGTGACCTATGTCGGTCCATCAGTTGACCTCAGGTCATGTGACCTATGTCAGTCCGTCAGTTGACCTCAGGTCATGTGACCTGTGTCGGTCCGTCAGTTGACCTCATGTTGTGTGACCTATGTCGGTCCGCCAGTTGACTTCATGTCGTGTGACCTATGTCCGTCCATCAGTTGACCTCAGGTCATGTGTAGTGGGCATGACCGTGCCCGTTCTGATACTTGAACTGTCCCAGTGACACCTTTTCACTGATACTCTCAGAAAAAGACATTAACACTATTTTATTACATTATTTTGAATCAAAACACAATAAGTCATAAGAGACTCTCTTATTCCTCTATTTTTGTGTTAATGAATAACCTTGTGTTACTTGTATAAGCATTATTGAATTCAATGTTTGTTAAGTCAAAGACTGTTTAATTCAAACTGTTTAATTCAAGTTGGAAATCCAATGTTATTTCAAAATAATGATCACTTCTTCATATGATGAATCAAACGTTGAAAGTGAATTAATGTCAGACTGAACTCCTCAGTTTTGTTAGAAGTTAGAATGCAGTTTTAATCAGTTGTTTTATGAAGCTGGCTCCAGTCTAATCTGTTTCTCTGTCTTCATTCTAAACAACTTCTTCTCTGTTCTAAAAACTGATCTTCTCCTATCCGAGTGACCTTCATCCATTGGTTTGTTTAGACCAATCGGAGAAGAACAACAAGTCACTGATCTGAGAGCCTTCCTTAAAGTTCTAAGCTGTTGCTGGAACTGAGGGAGTTTGCTGAGGACCTCAATGCCATGATGAGGTTCCCCAAAGAACTGATGATCGTCTGGTCAACACGCTAATGACCACGTCATTCAGTTAAAGGCTTATAACTTGCCAAGTTATAAGTCATCTTCAACAGCTGAAAAAGCTCTCTTTTATTGACATTCCTTTAAGGAACGTCTTATCTTGAAAACAACACCAGGAGCTGCCGTTACTTTCGGTTCGAGTCAAGGCGCACGTCTGGAGACGCTGAGAATGGTAAACGAACTGACCAGTTGGACCAACTGGGGACTGACCATCTTCACAAGGTAACAAGTCGTCATATGCTTTACCAAGGGTACCAACGTGTAGCCGAGATCAGCCGGAGAGCTGCCATGTTTCTGGTTAAAACACATCAAGATAATACCTCTCCTCATCCTCCATTTTCTTCCTCCTTCATTTTTCCCTTCACTGAAACTTTCTTACTTTAAGTAACTAAACTTTAAGTTATTGTACCAGCAGAGATATAAGTTATTAAAACCCATAACTTTATTCTGTTGCTCCTACGAAATTACGGACGCGTATTTCATCTGTGCTGAAGTTAATTTATAGGAAAAATAATCAACCAATCATGTACAAATGTGTGATGTAATTTATAATTATGTTAAATAAATGGTGCAGTCCTGCTGTACCAACATAAGTTTAACGTTTCCTGTAAATTACATCTGGTCAAGGTATAGAATTATTAGTATGAAGCTGAAAAAGAGAGAACTCGTTTAATTAATGATGTATTTTTGTGTCAGTCTAAACCCTACCAATTTATACATCAAAATATAGGTAAGTCATTAAACTCATCCCTTCCTATATTACTACACATGTGACCTGTGTCGGTCCGTCAGTTGACCTCATGTCGTGTGACCTATGTCGGTCCGTCAGTTGACTTCATGTCGTGTGACCTATGTCGGTCCGTCAGTTGACCTCAGGTCATGTGACCTGTGTCGGTCCGTCAGTTGACCTCAGGTCATGTGACCTGTGTCGGTCCGTCAGTTGACCTCATGTCGTGTGACCTGTGTCGGTCCGTCAGTTGACCTCATGTCGTGTGACCTATGTCGGTCCGTCAGTTGACCTCAGGTCATGTGACCTGTGTCGGTCCGTCAGTTGACCTCATGTCGTGTGACCTATGTCGGTCCGTCAGTTGACCTCAGGTCATGTGACCTGTGTTGGTCTGTCACTTGACCTCAGGTCATGTGACCTGTGTCGGTCCGTCAGTTGACCTCATGTCATGTGACCTGTGTCGGTCCGTCAGTTGAAAAAAACATCCCTTTTGTTTTATCAGCATTTTGACATCATCCAGTCAGATTTGTTCCATCTCAAACTTGTCCTAAGACAAGTTTGAGATGGAACAAATCTAACTGGATGATGTCAAAAGCAGATTGCAGTAACTGGAAAGCCTTAGCTACTGTTTTAGCTCGGTAGTAACCCACTGTATCATCAACATAGAAATGTAAGGATGCATCAGGGATGCAGTGACCTACATTAGCTATGTAGATTGTAAAGAGGGTTGGTCCTAAAACTGAGCCTTGTGGTACACCATTTTTAACTGTTAAATAGCTGGAAGAAGTACCGTTATGTTGAACACATTGCCTCCGATTGGAAAGATAGTTAGAAAACCAACCGATGGTGTGATCAGAGAAACCGATTTCTGAGAGCTTATGACACAAGATGTTATGATCCACTGTGTCAAAAGCTTTAGACAGGTCTAAGAAAAGTGCAGCACAATAATCCTTAGCATCCAATGCTTCAACAACATCATTCAGAACCTTCAGAGAAGCAGTTGTTGTGCTGTGTTTTTTCCTGAAACCAGATTGATGGAGAGGTAAGATGTTAAATGAGTCCAGATAATTTTTGATCTGAGAGTTTATCAGTTTTTCTAGAACCTTGGCTAAGATGCAGAGTTTAGAGATCGGTCGATAATTGTTCAGTGAGGTGGGGTCACCTCCCTTCAGCAAAGGAAGAACAAAGGCTGTTTTCCAAGCATCCGGAATGGTGTTTTGGCTTATGGACAGATTAAAGATGTGGGTCACAGGGACTGTGATGATATGAGCAGCCAGCCTTAAGAAATAAGGTGGAAGTTCATCTGGACCTGCAGATTTTTTAGGATCAAGATCATTTAACAGTTTATTTACCTCACTGACTGAGAACGGAGAAAAAGAGAAGGTGTGATTAACAGATGGTTGACTTGTAGGAGGGATTTGATTTGTAGAAGTTTGATTATTAGATAAAGTGGCTGATTTTCCGTTTGTAACTGTGTCAAATAATGAACTAGAAGCAACAAAATGTTTATTGAAACAGTTCAGGATCTCGTGCTTATTTGACACAGGAACAGAGTCAACAAGAAATTGTGATGGGAGGTCAGATGATTGGGGGGTGCCTGAGAGAGATTTGATGGTTTTCCAGAATTTTTTAGGATCGTTTAGATTTTTGGAGGTCTGAGATAAGAAGTAGTTACGTTTTGCGGCTTTGATGGCAGTTGTGCATTTATTCCTTAGCTGCCGAAATTTCAACCAATCAGTGTCTGAGTATGATTTTCTTGCTGCGGCCCAAAGATGATCTCTTCAGTGCAGGAGATCAGCTAGTTCAGGAGTAAACCAGGGGCTGTCACGGCCCTTTATCCTGAACTGCCGGAAAGGAGCGTGTTTGTTTACACATCCAAAATCCATACATTTACATAAGATGGTTTTTATTTTAATGTGAGCAGATAAATCTTTACCTTCATCTAGCGAGTCAATCAAACTAACCAGCTGTGTGGTTTAAGTGTTTCACTGTGTAATAAGTATTTTTATTCATAGGTACCTTCTTCCAGGACTTACCCTTAATGAACTTGAAAAAGTTAAATGCCTTCTTGCAGTGTTAACTTTAAATATAACTTATTTTTTAACAACAGTTACTAACTAACCCACGCATGATTTCCGTTTTACTTACTCAAACGCTTTTTAAAATATTTGAAATAAATGCAATATTCACACTAAAAAGTTCCCAGAATGCTGCTCCATCATGCCTTAAAAAGATGTATTGCAGTTTGGCTAAACTGTTTAGCTGTATTTTGACAGTTATCAGGAGTGAAAAAGGATTTCCTTGTTATTTTAAATATTTTTTATTTAAAATAAACTGGAGTGCACAGAATAACTTTAAAAGATGTTGTTTTAAATTAAATGCAGAGTTTTTTGCATCTATTCTGTGTAAATGTTTCCTGTTCTTTCGTTTAAACCAGCAGATTGCAGGTTTTCAAAGCTTAAATTTACCACAATGTGACTGTAATTACTCATTCTGGCCGCTATAGAGGCGCTGTTGACTCTAAGGCCACGTTGACTACCTTTTAGCATTTAGCCGTAGCTTCAAACTAAAATCGGTCAAACGTGAACTTTTGGGATGAGTTTTAGCCTGGATGTGACAATCGCTTAAACAAACGTTCATTTAAGAAACAAATCGATTTGTTTAAAATGTTAGAACAAGTTCTGTGAACATTTAGATATTAAGGAAAAACGATCTTTTTCCTTTTTTTCCTCTATCTGGGTTACGTCACTTCCGGTGACGTGTCGTACGTGATGCCTTCACGGACTTTGACGTACCATTGGAATTTTGTACGAACGGACTTTTTAATGCTCTAAAACACTTGTAAATATCTCAAAACACCGCGTTTAAACAGTTTCTGACGATATTTCATGCATAGAAACCAAACAAGCCCGATAATCTGTCAGAATTGTGTGAACAAAACTGAAATGTGTCGACCAGCATCGCGTTTTACGTGATCCCTTTGAACCAATCACAGCACGTAAACAGATGTTAGCGTCAGCATATAGCTTATCTCAAACGACTCGTTTTCAACTCTTAAAACGCTTAAAATCCACCCCAAAAATTCCGTGAACATATCGTTTCACATCAGAACAGTTCTACCAAGCTGCGCCCAGTAAAAATAGCAAAATAAATGTCGCCAAGACGGACTTTTTACCGTATCTGCAGCAACACGTCAGAGCTAACTGGACCGGGTCAGAACCAGATCCGACAGCTTCAGACACAAAATGCTATTGTTCCTGCTTAAAATGTAACGATACCACTCGACAGCAATTTTCAGATGAACCATGAAGCTCTTATAGGCACAGTTTTGACACGGCGGTCAAACGTAGATGCGCATTTATCTGTGACACGTCAGCAAAGACCAGAACCACACAGCAACATCAGATTTTAACCCAAAATTTCAACAAACGTTTAAAAATTGAGTAAAGACAATCTCTCAGCTACAAGTGACATTAACCAGCAGTTTCCTGCAGCTATGACACACTTTCCCAGCCAAAAAACTATCTTTTTTCAGAGTCTAAAAACTTGGACAGAATTATGCCAACATTCAAAGTACAAAAATATTAAATATCAAACTTTTTAGAGACTGTACGAGGCCACCATTATGTAGGGATATCGCAGCGGTCAGTTTTGCTAACCGTACAATATTCCAGATGATAGATTTATCGATCAGGTTTCACCTGACAAACTTATCATCAATATTCACGAGTTCTCTCTTTTTAGATTAATACCTATAATTCTGTGCCTTGGAGGTGAGAATGTAAAGACATGAAACGTCAATTTATGAACTGAATCATTTAATTAACAAATCATTAAATTACACCACACATTTGTACATGTTTGGATCGATCGAATTTCCTATAACTAACTATCGACAGATTTAAATTTTGAACAACAGACAAGTAAAAGATGACATTACTTCTTCTGCAGGTACTCTTAACTTAGTTTGTTGCTGACAACAGATATAAAGTTTAAAGGGAAGTTTTTAGCATAAGAAGGAGGAAAGGTGGAAAAGAAGGGGTGAACTATCTTGAATGTTTATAACCAGAACATGACACGTTCCCCGTGCGATCTCCAGCTGGACGTACCGTATGTCCGGTGTGTAAACAATCAGCGACTCGTTACCTTTTGACGGTCTACCAAGAATGGATCGATCCTTGAAGTCCGGAGAGGTCAGTCTGTTTAGATTGTAGCTTCTCACGTCCGCCTTTGACCCACTGAAGTAACGTAGTCTGGTTGATGTTTCAAGAGTAAAAGTGTTCTTGGATGTGAACACTCATTGTGGTCGGAGCTTAGAAGCTCAGGTGAGTTAACAGCAGTCTTGCTATTAATTCGGCTGTTGAACTGGACCGTTGACGCTTGGTCCAAGTTCTCAGCTTCAAAGAGAAAGTCAATTCATGTCGACTTTCTTCCAGCAACTACTAAAGAGAGAAGTAAGATGTGAAGGTTTTAACTGAGACGTGACCCATAAAATGTGTTATTTTCTGATTGGCCGGATGGCATCAGAAGTTGATGTGAGAATGACATCAACACGTTGAAAGGGGGTCAAAAGATTAGTTTGTCAGAAAGATAAAGTGTTAGTTTCAGATGTCAGCATTTTATGATGAAACTGATTCCTTTGCCTTAACACTTTTAATCAAAATACTGTTGGTTTGATTAAAAACAACATCATTAAGTATCACAAATGGGACCTATTAATGATAATAGCAAAAACAGATATTATTAATCTTGATTATTTAAGGACAAAAACGAAATGTCTCTTGTTGTCCTGTTTTCAAACTAAATGAAAAAGATAAAGTGTTCCTTTTATCTTCCCATGCAAGTTCGAGAGGAGAAATCCTTCATGTACAACATTTTGAGGAAATGTCCAGTTTGAATTAAATAGTCCTTGACTATCAAACATTAAATGCACTAATGCTTATACAAATAACACAAGTTATTCATTGATCACATTTGAATTAACACAAATTAAAAGAAGTCTCTGGATGACTTAATTTATGATGTTTGATTCAAATTAAAAGTAATAAAAGTATTATTGTCCCTTCAGGAATAACTCCCAAAAAGTTTATTACTGAGAACGATCAGAGACGTGCTTCAAACTCAAGGTTGTATCACTACAAAATGAAACTATTATGAAAATAGTTCCAAGCGGTGTTCACATCGTTGATTAGTAGAATACGTTGCCAATCAAAGTGGGATAGATCCCAAAGGAATGACTGTTCACTGAAACAAGAAAGTTAATTCTCAATAGTCCAGGTATCAAATCCGCTCATTCTCAATCAGTTCATCTGGACAGTTTCTTTTTAGCAGAAACGTTTCACCCTCACTCCAGAGGGCTTCCTCAGTCAGAGTAGTCCAAAGCACACTGAAGTTAACACTTGTTAACTGAAACGTTTCAAATCCCTTTTTTGAATTATTCTGGGCTTAGCAGGTGGAAGTTTAGTAGATCTAAGAGCTGCTATTACAGAATGATCACTCAAAACGTTAGCAAATACACCTATACCAGGAAATTTGTGAGGTGCATTTGTGAAAAACAGGTGGAAGATTTTTTGGGACATTTTATGTTTGGTCTGGTGGGAGAATCGATAAGTTGTGTTAGATTGAGAGATAGGCAACATTCCTTGAATTTATCACAGAGGGGGGTCGACTTATTCCAATCAATATTGAAATCTCCTGCCATAACAATCTCATTGTGTTTTAAATTTCCTATGAATTCAGTCAGGGAGGACAAAGCTTCAGGTGTTGCGGAGGGGGGACAATAACAACCAACAACAGTTAAGGGCTGACCTTCTTTCAAACTGATTTTCACAGCTAAAGCTTCAAACTGGTTTGCGATTTTTTTAGACGCAATCCTGGCAGCCAAAGAGTCTCTGATGTAAATAGCGACTCCACCTCCCTTTTTATTACGATCACAACGATAGATCTTAAATTCATTGATTGCCAGGTCATTTTTCAAAACAGAATTGTTGAGCCAAGTTTCAGAGATAACGATCACATCTGCCCCAGAAGAATTGATTAGGATTTTCAAATCATCAAGTTTTTTTACATGCAGAAAACGGAGACCTGAAATATTTTTAAACTCATTAGGTGTACAGTAGTTAGTGATTTGCCCTGGGTTGGGCTGATTCCCTGAGATCAATAACAACATTAATATCAGACATTTACTTGACTTCTTTGTCACATATGAGAGTTAACAATGTGACATTTTGCCCCCATAATTGAACCATGTGAAACATTAATGAAGACACGATCATTCAGAACCCAAAAACAATGAAAGTTTCAGTGATGGGCAGATCCAGATGTGTTGATAAGATTCAGTGATTCCAGGTAGTCTGAGAACTGAAAATAAGGATAGTAATATGGATGGTGCAGAAAAGTTTCAGACCATCAGGCATCACAAATTAAATGGGCAAACAAATCCTTTGTGGAGGACCAACTGTAGCTTGTATTGTCCCAACTGTAGTTTGTATTGGGCTGAGGAGGGTACCAGCCCCCCTCTGAAGATGAATTAATGCGGCCATGGTCCGTTGGACCCAGGATCAACAGGTAGAAACAGATAATTTGCAACAAATATATTGCGCTGCCAGAAATACCTGAAATTGAAGACATGATCCCAGCCTGTTTAAGGTCAGCAGGGAGTAACAGCGTGATCAGGGAGGATGATGACGTCACTGGTCCAATTCAGCTGCTGCTCCGTGCTCCTGCGCTCGGTGACGTCACTGGTCTGGTCCAGCTGCTGCTCTGTGCTCCTGTGCTCGGTGACGTCACTGATCTGGTCCAGCTGCGGTTCCGTGCTCCTGGTTTCTGTGACGTCACTGGTCTGGTCCAACTGCTGCTCTGCTCCGTGCTCCTGCGCTCGGTGACGTCACTGGTCTGGTCCAGCTGCTGCTCGGTGATTCTGTGCTCCGCACCACGTGAGGCCACCTCCGTTTAAAAACAACGAGGCTGAGATCCGGTTCAGTTCTGCTCACCCAGCAGCTCCAATCAGATCAGTTGCACTTCAAAGCAGCCGCGCATCCCTCCAGCTGAGCACAGCGCACGCGGTTCCCACCGCGTTCCCACGGAGTGAACAGTCCTCCTCTTTTGGGTAACGGCTCACTCAGAGGCTGAGAACGGCTTTAATGTAAACAAAGTCCCCCACTTCGGCCAGGTACACCTCCCCCCCACGCCACGATGTCAATTCAGACAAAAGGCAGTGGAAAAAAGCAGCAAAATTCCTTCCGTGCGGTTCTTGTTTGAACCAGATAGTTAAACCATAGTTCTGTTCCAGAAGAGAAATTCAGCTGAGGTCCAGAAAGGGAGGAGGAGAAGGGGAAAAAAACACAGAGGCTTCATGGAGCAGCAGTTCCCCAGCTCGAGGGCTCACCTGGTCGGCGGGTGCGCTCAGAAACAGACCGGTGGGTTGTAACGGCCGGTCCTGGACCGAAAATAATCTTTTGGACGGTCCCGTGCGGCTCTCTGAGTCAACTGAACACCGAATTTGGTATGATGATGGACCAACTTTAGTCCAATTCGAAAAACGGGTCAGTTTGATGGTAAAAAGACTACAGAGAGCCAGAGGAGGCTTAACTCCAACAGACTTCTGTGTAGCCTTCACCACTCTCTGCAGAGCTTTTCTTTCTGCAGCTATGCAACCTCCATGCCACACGTGGATGCTGGAGCACAGGATGGCATGGAGATCCATTGCATACCTGTAGAAGGAGGTGAGGACTGGGCTAATAATGCACATGGCACATAAGGAATGGCTGCCGCCAAGAGACCCAACAGGCGTTAGCACATTTTCACAGGGACTCGTTGGTCCAGTTTAAATTTTCCCAGGCAATGGCGAATGGAGGAAACTATTTCCTTCGAGAGCCATGCTCTATATCGGATAGTGTCAATCTGTACACCCAGAAATACGGTAACCCGTGACTGAGTCAGATCGCTTTTCTGTAGGTTTATGACAAACCCGAGGGACTCCAGGTGAGAGATCACCTTGAGGGAGTGTAACAGCGCCTTCCTTCTGCTTCCAGCCAGAATTAGCAGGTCGTCCAGGTAATTCAAGACCCTGAGTCCTTGATTCCTAAGAGGGGTCAGGGCTACATCCAGACATTTAGTAAATGTACGGGGAGCAGTCTTTAAACCGAAGGGTAAGGCTTTGAATTCATAAGCGTTTTCTTCGAATGCAAAACGGAGGAACTTTCTGTGTCTCCTCCACACGCCTATATGGAAATAGGCAACTTTCAAATCCATTGTACATGCGTAGTCTTCTGGTCTCACAAACTGCAGAACTTACCGCAGTGTAAGCATCCTGAACTTGAAAGTTTTAATTCTTTTATTGAGAGTCCTGAGATACAGAATCGGTCTCAAAGAACGGTCATTTTTGGGCACCAGGAAGTACTTGCTGAAGTGTCCAGAGCGTAGTTTGCGTCCTGAGACCGAACTAATCACTCCCTTTTTCAGCATGGTTGAAACTTCCTCCCTCAGCACGTGCGCGTGTGCAAGGTTGATCTTAGATTGCAACATCCCTGAGAAACGGGGCGGTCTCTTTGAGTACTGCAACTTGAGCCCGTGACGTATTGTTGTCATGATCCAATCATTTGGTAGACACGTCTCCCAAGCCTACGCATGCGCGCTGAGCCTGGATGGCCTGTTGAATTGTTGCTCCTCGTGTTTCAGGTCTAAGGGGGTGAACTTTGACCTCTCTCGTGCCTTTTCGAGCAGGTTGCTCAGCCCAACAGAAGATATCGCGAGATCAGGCCGTCTCCGACGAATCTCGCGTATCTTGCTGTGGTTCATAGTTCGACGATGAGGTCTGGGTTTTATAAAAATGGGACTCAAGTCAAGAACCAGGGCAGTCTGTGCATTGGTACTTTTATTTTTGTACATGTCTGAAACAGTGTCTGTTTTGTTTACATATACAGTAGGCGAGTCATGTTTGGTGCGCGTGCATATGTCACCAGCTTTTCGTGGTTTTCTACGAGCAAAGACTGGGATCAGAAAGTTAGGTTCCCGTACCTCGTGGGCGGGCGAACCTGTAAAATTATCAGTTCATCCTGGTTCATCAGGTCCGGAACTGGTTTCCTTAGAAGAGGTTGAGCAGCACTCGGACGGTACTGCAAAGCCTCACAATCCCCAGCGGGTCTCTTTCGTGGGAGACCATGTGTGTTTTCCATTGGTGGGGTGAATTCTTTCCTTGGCAAACCCTCGCGGAGGGTATCCGCTTGTTTGCGTGCTTGTTCCAACCTTATCTGGACACGTTCCAGGGCTCTCCCGAAGAGTCCCGTCGACTCGATCGGGTACTGTAGGAAGGTGGACCTCTGGTTTTCCGGGAGGTCCGACAGTGTTAGCCAAAGATGGCGTTGGAGACAACTATTTCTGCCATTGTTTTGCCCTAGGAAATAGCTACTGTCCCTATCATGCTGAGCACGAGGTCAGAGGCACGGCGGGCCTCCTCTATGGCCTCGGTTGTGGCTTGCTCGTCCTTTGTTACCTGGATATCCTGTAGTTTTTCCGCCATGTAGGCCTGTACCATGTTCGACGTATTCATTGCGCGAGCCACGAGGCCTTGGGCCTTGTAGCACTTCTCGAGTTGTTTCTCCGAAGCGCTACAGTCTTTGCTGGACAGCGTTGGTTTTATCACCATGGCTGTGGGGGCCAGGTGAGCCACCCGAGACTCCTCTATTGGGGTACGCTTGCAAGACCCAGAGCCTCCATTCCCATAACATCCAAGAGTCGGGACAATGGCAGTATGATGGAAGCCTTGGGTTCCGTCCAGGAGCGTTTAAGTTCCGTAAGAAAGTCCGGAAAAATTGGCATTTTCTACGACGTTGTCGGTTGCTTCGCGTAGAAGTAGTTTCCCGCCAGCCTCGTAGCTTGTTGGCGAGGCGTGGGGTCCGGCCAAGTGACCTGCAGGGCGTCAGCAGCCCTATGTCATAGGTCGAACAGGGCAGGTACCGACAAGTCCGGTTCCGGAAGGTTCTGCGCCAGGTTCTGGGAGGAATGAACAGTTTTTCCCTTGTCACCGTATTTGGCGTCTATGTCAGACACTTCTGGCGTCGAGTCTTCGACAACAAGTGAGGAGTCCGAGGCGTTGTCCTCCCCGACCCGGCCACTCCACTCCAGGTCCACGTTTTCCGGCTCCGGTTCTGGAGCTGGCAGGTTGGTGCGACGTGCGACCTTCATCACCGTGGTCCTTGCCATAGATTTGGCCAACGTGTCTGTGCGGCGTTTCCTCACTGTGGCTGTCATTTGACGACAGTGGGGGCAGAAGTCGGGGGATTCCAGCGCCTTCCTTGCGTGTAGGATCCCTAGGCAGACAGGAAAGGCCTCGTAGATGTCCGTCGCCAAGAGGGAGTAGCCGCAACCACTGGGGCATGGGCGCGAGCGAGGACTCGTCGTCCTGGTTTTCTTCTTCCTTGTCCTCCACTTTCCCTTCTCGGGAGCCATGTCCGGAGACGAGAAGAGTAGGAGTTGATCCTAGTTTCCTTTTGTTCGAAGCCGTCTTCTCCGTCGTCTTGCTATCGCTAGTAGACTGCTAGAAGATTAGCAGAAGGTTGTGTCAATCAAGCTTGATTATAATAATTGGATCCAGCCCTTATGAGAAGCTGAATAGGCCTAGATTCACATGAACCAAGTTTCAGTTGAATGAAGTGTTGTCCAGACAACCACTTTTTATGTGATCATAAAGAGGTACCTGGCCAGAAGCTGGCTTCAATAAAGCAAAATTAGTATGTAACTAAGGTTGATTTATGTTTATCTCAGAGAAAGATCCCATGGAAACTTAGATATGTCCCATGGGAACGGAGGGTTTATTGCTAACATCAGAAAAAGGAGCAAACACAGAGCATGTCATAACAGCAGGGAAGAGGAGAAAGGACAATGAGAAAGAAGAGATGGTTTCTACTTTGAATAAAAAACATAATCATGTGATCCTTTGATAACCATACAATGAATAAGGGTGTTGTTAAACTTGTTTTGTAATGATCCTTTTTTAACAATTGAATCATGTGTTTAAATGGTAAATGGTAAATGGAGCTTATTTATATAGTGCTTTCCAGCCCCCTGTGAGGAGCCCCAAAGCGCTTTACAATACCAGCCATCCACCCATTCATTCAGACATTCATACACCGGTAGTGGTAGCCTGCCTTGCAAGGCGACATCCAGACCTACCAGGAGCAACTTGGGGTTAAGTGTCTTGCCCAGGGACACAACGACACATGGTGGGCGGATGCGGGATTCGAACCTCCAACCTTCCAATCAGGGGTCGACTGCCATTACCACTACACCACGGCCGCCCCTATGTACTATGAATCTAACAAATGTGTGATAAATCTGATGTGACTTTCAAAAGAGGAACTGGAACAAGTGTGTAAACAATCTGTGGTAAAGTGTTCGTCCTTTGCTTAGCAACACGCCAGAAGCTTCGAGCAGAAAAGTTTTATTACCAAATAAGGAAATAACAAAGACAGATAACTCACAGCTAGGACTTCATCAGTCCTGCCTGAACATGCACTAAAAGCGACCAATGAGAACAAGGTTTCTCTCTCCCCCTCTAGCAGAGAGGGGGGGCTGAAGTGTATAAAAAGTCCTGAATTTGGCAGTTGAGGGCTGATGTTCACCCTGAAGTCGAAGTATCCAGATGCTGACGACTAACCTCGGAGAAAAAGGCGACAGACGAGCTGTCCAGCTGATCCTAGAGCGTACCGGTGATCCATGGGGGAGATCCCGACTCTTTCCCTTCGGCCGAAGGGATTGAGAGAGCATTTCCCTCCAAAACTCAGCCCGGATCAGAACATCTGACCCCTCGGTCCTGACCAGCTGAGGGCAAGTAGAGGCGAACCTTATCTACGAAGGTGAGGTAATTGCTCTTTGCATTTACTTATGGAACCCCAGGGTTCCTGAACAAAAGTTATGCAATGAGACGCATCTCAAATCCTGCCTTATCCGAGAACTTAATTCAAATTAGATTAACAGCAGATAAAATAGCCGATAAAAAGCCAATTAGCTTCTCTTATCTACTTGCTCGAAACTGCAGATGGTTGCTTGAGTTTAAGGACAAATAATATTACTGGATAAGGATTTAGATCGAGGATAGCGAGGGTTGGGTAGATCCGAAAAGAAGACAAAGAAGACCAAGAAGACAAAGAAGAAGGAAAACCACTTGTCCACCCCAAATGGACCTGAGGGGGGACAACTATCCAAGGATCCCCTTCCTAAGAAGATTATCCCTCATCAAGATCACGAGTCTATCCAGTTTATTGTTCCTTATATCTAAATACTTTCATGTACTCAAGTTAATATTTTGTATCGCTATGTTATAACGCTGTTCCTATGCAAATTCACTCAAATTAAAGAGCAGAGCAAAACGTAAAACTCTCGTCTCAGTTTAATAATTTTTTGTTCTGGATTCCTAAAAGCTTGGCTCAAAAGAATAACATCATTAATAGGAGGTTTTAAAAGGTTAAACATTAGCACAGTGAGTAAATAAAACATCGCCCTAGGGTCCAATCTTCTGGATCCTAAAATTTACTGGACCTTTAACAATTACAAAGCTCACTGGAGAGAAGCCGCCGTTTAATAATAGTTCTTTACTCCAACCTCTCCAGTCCCCGGCAGCTAAGGTGGAAAGACGAGTAAAGTGAGAACAGGGTAGAGACTATTAGATGAAGGTGGTGAACCGTCCAGTTGAATTATCTCATCAATAAGCCTTAAGTCGGAGCTGTTCCGATTATTATTATTTACTATTATTTACTATTATTTATTATTATTACTATTTTTCTTTTAACAGACTCTGGCAAGTGTGTCGTTTTATTGCTTTTAGATTTGTCTGCTGCATTTGACACTGTTGACCACAGGGTTTTAATCTCTCGTCTTGAGCACTGTGTGGGCATCAGGGGTGTCGTCCTCAATTGGTTTAGGTCCTATTTAACCAATAGGAGTTTTTGTGTAAAAATGGACAATTTCAAAGTCAAAGTCAAAGTCAACTTTATTGTCAGATCTGCAATATGTACAGTGCAGGACATACACAGGACCGAAATTGCGTTTCTCTCAGTCCCTCGGTGCAACAGTAAACATCTAAACATTGAAACACTGAAACATATAATAATAGACATAAGCATAAAATAGTAAACCTAACACTGTCCTGAGTTTTTTGCATAGTGGTATAAGAGTATGAAAATTTACACCAACTCTAAAACTAAAACATTAAACATTTAATGAACATAATATTGTCCTGAGTTTTTGCATACTAGTATAAAAAAAAGAGTATAAAAAGTATAACTAAAATAAACTAAAGGTTTCTAGCATTGACATTTGCAAAGTGGCAAAGCAGCGTATGAGTCAATGTACACAGTATATGTATGAGGTAGTAGTTGATGTTGTTGTAGAGGCAAAAAGTGGCATATGCAGTAAGGCACATTGGGCATCCCTAAATAAGACCGTTCAGAGCACACTGTATATGTACCAGCAGTGGTGTAGATATTAGAGTAGTGTAAATAAATGTAAACAGTAGTAATTACATGTAAGCAGTAGTAATAAAAGTAAACAGTATTAATAAATGTAAACAGAGAATGTAAACAGTATTATGATTATAGGCAGTGATGTAATACAGACATTAGTGCAAGTATGAGAAGTAGTGCAAACTGTATGAGCACATGACCGAGAGTTTAGTGATTAACCCGTTTGATGACACAGAGACTAGTGTTAAAAACTTTGTGTTGAGTGATAATATGTGAGAAAGTTTTAGTGTTAAGGCAGTTCAAATGGGAGGGGAGGCAGAGCAGGCAGAGTGTTTAGCATTCTGACTGCCTGATGAACAGAGCTTTCATATCTTCCACTGCTCCTCTTCCACATGGCGTACCCCAGGGCTCCATCCTTGGCCCTCTTTTATTTGCTCTTTATTTACTCCCACTAGGCTCAATTTTTAGGAAACATGGCATTTCTTTTCATTTCTATGCTGATGATTGCCAGATCTATCTTCCCCTGGCACAAAACAATACACTGCAGCAACTCACACCCTGCCTTAATGATGTTAAGGCATGGTTTTCCCTAAATTTCCTTAGTCTTAACGAGAACAAGACTGAAATCTTGATTTTTAGACCGAGTTGCTGTCCTTCTTCCAGCATAGACCTTGGCTCACTGTCATGTTACCTCAGGGACTCTGTCACCAATCTGGGGGTGAAGTTTGAGTCTGATTTTAAATTTGATAAACAGATCAGCAGTGTTGTTCAGAAAAGTTTTTATCAGCTTCGCCAAATAGCAAAAGTAAAACCAATCTTATCAAGACCTGACTTGGAGAAATTAATCCACGCTTTTATTACATCTCGTCTTGATTACTGTAATGCACTGTATGTAGGCATCAGCCAGACCTCTCTCGCCCGTCTGCAGCTCGTGCAGAACTCTGCTGCTCGCCTGTTAACCCAGACCCGTAGGCGTGAGCATATCACTCCCATCCTGGCGTCCCTTCACTGGCTCCCTGTGCACTACAGAATTCATTTTAAACTTTTGCTGTTTGTTTTTAAATGCCTGAACAACCTTGCCCCACCATATCTGTCTGAGCTGCTTCAGCCCTACTGCCCTCCCCGATCTCTAAGATCAGCTGATCAGTTGCTGCTGACAGTGCCCAAAACTAGGCTGAAGTTCAGAGGTGACAGAGCGTTTTCTGTCGCTGCTCCCAGGTTGTGGAACAATTTGCCACTGAGTGTCAGACAGGCCTCCTCTCTTCCTGTTTTTAAATCCCTTTTAAAAACACACTTTTATACCTTGGCTTTTAACACGTGATCTTGTTCTTTTATGGCATTTTAACCCACCTGCAGTGAGACTGGTATATGTATTTTTATTTTTGTATGCTGCTTTTGTTTTGTTTTTTAATCGTTTTAGTTAGCTATCTTTTGTTTTACTGTACAGCACTTTGGCTAACCCTGCGGTTTTTAAAATGTGCTATATAAATAAAGCTGATTGATTGATTGATTGTTCCCCGCAGTCACAGGTAATACCCAGACTCAGGGACTAGTTCGAGAGACCCTCTTGGAAGGTAGGCTTCAGTAAGGACCTGTTGCGATCCACGCGGCTAGCTTACTGACCCACAGAGCACAACATGGCATCCCTGGGTGGGCTCTCTTTGTAAAATAAGGACCCCATGAAGATACCGGCGTGCGTCAAAGGATTGACAAGCGCCATAAGAACAACTCCTCTAAGCGTAGGGAAGTTGTAGACGACTGGTCTAAGCTATCAGTCAAGTGCCACTTAACTCCACAGCAGTGGGTAGGGTAGAAAGGGTTTACTAAGGTCTGCTGACCACAGATCTGGAGTAAAATTAGCAGCAAGTACATTTTCATCCCAAGTACAAGGACAGAAAGTCAGGCGGCTTTGAAAACGGACAAACTCGAGACGAGAAAAACGAAGAATGGCCACAAATGCGACAACAATAGGACAGGAGGACCCGTCCCTAGCAAACGATCCAGAAGAATCAACTCCCGAGTCTAACGGAGAACCTGCATACCAGCCAGTAACACCATTGGTTGGGAAAGATCAGCACATAACAGATCCGACAGTCCCACAGGGAACCGACACCAGCGGAGAATCAGTAGACGAGCTAAACAATGAAATAAAAATGGAAATAATATTATATGGCAAAGGGTTCCTTACATGAAACCTGCCTCTTCAGACAAGACTGAGGAAAAATTATATACAGATGGAGGATGAAGTGCTAGCATCAAACATAGCTGAAGAAATGGAGAAGGGCATTTTGAACTGCCCTACTAAATACTACTACATACTAGAAGATGGTAGATGGCTATCAGGTAGTGGTATTGAAGGACCCAGGTGTCCCGAAACATAAACCCGAGATCGCCAAATGGTTACGGTGGTGGAATGAACGGTTAGTAGCACCTGGAAGCGAAAATATAATGACGTTACACAGCCCCTCAAAAGAGTACGACTCAATTGTAAAAATGGTAGCTAGAGAATCTGGAATAGCATGTACCACAATAAAAATGTATCCAAAGGTCAGAGCAACCGGAAAATACGAAGAATGTAAGCCAGAAATACACAAAATGCACGAATATAGACAGGTACAAAGAGAAAAACCTAAACCATTTGAGCAGACCTCCGTAACAGGGTCTCCCGAGGAATCAGACAATGAGAGTGATGAAGAAGGCAAGCGAAGAACGAACCCTAAACCAGATGGGAAAGTACCAGAAGAACAGACATTTGTAGTCCTCCCATATGGTGAAGGTTACAGAAACTGGGACCCGTTCGTTCAGAAAATGTTCAAAGAAAATAACCCAGGTGTGAAGGACTTAACCTTGCGGACAAATCTGTTCGAGGTTATGGACAAAACCAAAGAATTCTATTGCTCATTAACAAGGAACAGCCTCCAAATGATAGTATTAAAAGACCCGGCAAGGATAACAGTAAAAGCTGAAATTAAAACATGGCTACGATGGTGGATAGAGCAGATCGAAAAGAGACGTGGAACTATAGCTACTATAATGAGCCCATCAGTCGACTATGACCCGTTAATAACCAGGGTAGCCAAAGAGACCGGGTTATATGTACACACGGTTGGCACTAAAACCAAAGCAATCCCGATGAGTACAGTAGTTCATACAAGGGAGAAATAGCTAGATTAAGGCAATACCGGCAAGAGTGGTACAGAAGAGGTAACGGACAGGACTCGGAGGTGGACTCCCAAGAAAAGTCGGGAGAAGAATCAGGCCAGGATGAAGAAGAAAACCTTGAAGAAGGAACTCACCGGGCCAAGTCGAAAAAACCAAGTTATAAACCAGTTAACCATCAAACTCCTGGTCACGGGGGAAGTACATTGAACCTGAGTTCATATAGTGTACCTACAGGATTTGCCTCAGACACAAGCCCAGAGCAAGGAGATATTTGAAAGGGAGAGTCATGTATGGATGACGGAACAAGCTCAAAGTCAGGTAAAAGCCGACTCAAAACGGAAAAAGGTGAAGATGAAGGCCTGGCCGAGTTTATTTATATCTTGGCAGACAGATTTATAGAAAAGTGCGAAACGCAAATCTCCCTTAAGACAAGGAGCCTACCAGGAATATCTGAAAAACTTGTAGGAGATCCCCCGGACATCTCTGGCACAACTACCGGGAAGCGCAAGTCTAAACAGAACCATCTTGAGTTAGACACCGAACCTGGTCGAGGACATGAAGAGACAGAAAAAAAGACCCACTAAGACAAAAGAGTAGGGATCAAGACCCTAGGAAATCAAAGAACGAACCCCAACCCCCGAAAGCTTTAAAACCATTGCCTGAAGGAGCTCGAGTCCTAAAACATGTGGGTGATGCTAGGGTGTATAGCCTAGTAGGAATTCCCTGGGTTATAGAGGGAGACGGGTTATTAATATTCACAGACAATATGTACCGAATACACAATGGAAATTTTAAAAAGGCCCTGAAAAATGCGGCTGGTCCCGATTACCAAAAAGAGGTAAATCAGTTGACCGTACTAGCCTCATATACGACAGCTAGGGTGAGCATGACAAGAGCAGGGTACCTCCCGTATTATGCAGTGATACATGTCCCAATCCAAAGCTACAAAGAAGCAAAAAATAATGAGGGATACATGAGGGACATGATAGAAGCTCTAGAAAAAGGGCTAGCTCAAGCGATCACCTATAACTTCAGAAGAGTGACAATGAGCATAGAAGGGTTAAGATCACACAACCTCCAGTGGGAAAGAGCTGAACGAGTCGCAATTAATACAGCAAATTATATGGTAACTCGTATGCTGTGCGAAACCATGTTGAAAGAAATAGTTATAGTAATCCCGGAAAAACTAGAGGAAGACCGCAAGGCGCGACTACTGTACTCGATAACCTCAGCTGGGGAAACACTTGATCAAAACCCACGGAACCCTAAAACAAATGACGAAGAGATACCATCAACCTCAAAGGAGGGAAGACAAATGAAAAACACGTTGAGAGATATGGAACAAAAACCAAAAGCACCAGTAAACTCACCCATAGGGAAAGCAATAAAAACCCTGACAGAAAACAGAGGAAAGAGTGAAGCCCGAACCCAAAAAGGAAGTTCTGGGTACAAATTGGTCCCACTAGCGCAGACATTGAATGGAAATGAAGAAATAGACAACAAACAGAATCCTAATCATGAGCCAGGCGAAACCGTAGATTCAGTGACCTCTGAAGACAAAGACAGTGAGAGCCTATATTCTGTGGATCAAACGCACCTCCCGACAGCTGAGAGTAGGGACCAGAAAAGGCCAAAAGAAGACGGTAGCATTGATAAATCCCCGCAGGGCATCAGAAAAAGTAGCCAGAGACATAACATGGGGCCCGATAAAGACAAGAGAAGGACGCAGTACTTACATTCCTGAGGTCGGCCAAGTTGGATACGAGATCCCAGAAGAATGGGCGGATAGGTTGAAAGAGACAGTGGGACTGACAGTCAAAGCAACAAGGGGAGAATGGGCTAATATTCTTATGATGCTTACATATCCCACATTAGCAGCTCATGAACCCCTGACCAGCAATTTTAGGACAGCTTATGTAGCTATAGTGCACGATGTGCTGTTAAGAAGAATGAAAAAGGCAGCTCAAAAATTTGCCAACGAAACAAATGAGAAGATGATGAGTGACACATCAGAAGATGGGCCGGAGGCACCAGGTCAGAAAGAAATAGTTCAATCACACCACGAGCCTCGACAGGCCATAGAACCTCGGCAACAGGAACCATGCCGAACCTCCAACACAGAAGCCGACAGCTACCGTGAGTACAAAAAACTGAAAACTTTAGTCAGAGAAAAAAGAACTGATGAAACTAGTGAGGAGTATATTAAGGACGTATGGCCTATGGTGATAAGCTCCACCGAGTGTGATAAGACAAGAAGCCTATGGCTGAGTTGTATCACCACAAACCCAGTAGGCAAGGAAGAATCAGCTCAAGAACACTATTGAATGACCAGGAGTTATATTCCATGCCACAATGCATAAGGCATTTTCTCTATAGTTCCATTCGCTAATTGAACCTAGGACTCTCTGAAGGTTACAGGGAAAAGCTTGAGCAAATTCAGCCACCCGAATCTGAAAATGAGCTGCAGAAAATCCTAGGGCTATGTAATTATGTAGTAGAGGTAGCAAAAGAAAAAATAAATGAGAGCGACTTCTCCCAGGCCGGGAAAGAGAAGTTAAAACAAATCATCGAGTCAGCCTCAGTGGCCAGGTTTAAAAATGACTGTGGAGATTTAGGTCCATCAGTTATACATATGATTGAAGGCGGCGTACGCCCACCTGTGCGGCAGTATCCACTAAATCCTGGGGCAGTTGAGGAAATGAATAAAATAGTAAGGGAATTAAGTAGCTCCAGAACCTACTCTTTCTAGAGGACATGGATGATGAAGATGCTCAAATCCAGCGGGCGAAAGTACGTATGGACTGGTATGAATTGAAACGAACAGTCCCTCCAAAAAGATATGTAAAGGCTCTGAGAGTAGTAACAAAAGGAAGGAGAGGTGAAATGAAGTTTGCGTCAATGCCCATTGAGACCTTAGTCCCGGCAATAGACCATACAGTGAAGTCTTTTGATCTAGAACAACAGTTTTGGGAAGAAAAAAGGAAAAACGAGACGAGACAAAACCCAAAACAACAAAAAACAGCCCCTAGGGCACAGCAACAGCCACAACAACAACAACCACAACAAAATAGACAGCCCCAAAGGCAGTCAGAATCACAATACAGGGATAGGTCCCAACGGCCCCAGACGGAGCCGCAATACAGAAGCCAACAACCAAACAGGTCTCAGGCCCAACCTGCAAACGCAACGCCTCAGAGAAGAAATGATTTTGTACCTAGAGAAGAGTTCCTTAGAATGACCCCAGAACAAAGATCGGCCCTCCAAGAATCCCGAAAGAAAAGGGATGGAGGGCCAGCTAAATAATGGCTGACAGGTCGCGGGTCACCCTAGAAGATGCTTATTGGAAGGGAGACGAAATCTACACGAATGTAGACGGTGAACCTTATCTAATAGACTCGGGGCGGAGGTGTCTATGACCCGCAAAAACCTAAAAACAATAGGATACCTAACGGTTCAATTAGCGAATGGAACTGTAGAGAAAATGCCTTATGCATTGTGGCATGGAATTGTTTGGATAAAAGGCCCATACAACCTTGTGGCCATAACATATATGAAAGATTTAAGAAAACCACGAAAAGACCGTAGAGCTCTGAACAGACGACTGGAACTGCTTAAAACCAGGTTAGCAAAGATAGGGCCCACACATGAAAAAGTTGAATCTGGAGAATGGTATAAACCTGTAAATATCCCTGAGGGTAGCAAAAGAAAAAATAAATGAGAGCGACTTCTCCCAGGTCGGGAAAGAGAAGTTAAAACAAATCATTGAGTCAGCCTCAGTGGCGAGGTTTAAAAATGACTGTGGAGATTTAGGTCCATCAGTTATACGTATGATTGAAGGCGGCGTACACCCACCTGTGCGGCAGTATCCACTAAATCCTGGGGCAGTTGAGGAAATTAATAAAATAGTAAGGGAATTAAGTGCTTTGGGGATCATCAGAGAAGAATCTAATCCCATAACTAACAGCCCAATTCAGGCAGTAAAGAAACCTGAATCCTCCGGAGGGGGATGGAGACCAGTGATTAACTTTAAAGCATTAAACAGGCGTACGATAGCTAACCGAGCGAGTCTAATCAACCCTCAGGGTACTTTGAAGACACTGCAAGTGAAAAAGTACAAATCATGCATTGATTTAGCAAATGGATTCTTTTCTCTTAGACTGGCTAAACAATCACAAGGGAAAACAGCTTTTACCCATCAAGGAAGGAGCTATGTTTGGCAACGATTACCCCAGGGGTACAAAAATTCTCCGAATGTATTTCAGTCAGCAGTAATGGACGTGCTTAAAGGCTTAGGCGCCACAGTTTACATCAATGATGTGTTCATAGCAGATGACACAGAAGAAGAACACCTAGAAAGGTTAGCAAAGGTGGTGCAACAAGTGACCAACGCAGGACTGAAATTAAATCTTAAGAAATGCCAATTCGGACAGTTCCAAGTGAACTACTTAGGTTTCCAAGTAGCGGCAGACCTAGGACTCTCTGAAGGTTACAGGGAAAAGCTTGAGCAAATTCAGCCACCCGAATCTGAAAATGAGCTGCAGAAAATCCTAGGGCTATGTAATTATGTAAGAGATCATGTCCCTAACTACCAAAAATATGCAAAACCCTTGTATGCTTGCCTGAAGAAGAAAGGGGGCCATGAAGAAAAGAAGAACAAGAAGTCATGGATATGGACAGCCGAGAATCAAAAAGATCTAGAGATACTGAGAGAAAAAATCAAAGAGGCAGTACGCTTAGAACCCAGAAGCATATTGGCAAGACTCGTAGCTGAGATCAGCTGTGAAGACAACAATGCTATGTTTGCAGTTAAAAACGAGCATGGAGGGCTAATTACTCTTTGGAGTTACACCAACACTTAACCTCAGTGGAGAAAAAGTTTCCTCAGGAAGAAAAAGAACTAGCAGTACTAGCTAGATATTGGGGAACATTAAAAGACCTAGCCCAAGGCCAACAAATCAAAGTCATAACACAGAGTCAGGTACACAAATATCTCAGAAAAGGGACAATAGAAAGTACCAAAGCAACGAATTCGCGTTGGGGGAGGTGGGAAGACATCCTGTTAGATCCTGATCTGGAAATAGGACCCTCACAACCTGTGAGCAAGAAAATGAAAGAAGAGACACCCGTGACTCAGAAAACGCCTGACTAGACTCTATACACCGACGGATCCAAGAAAGGGACCGATCAGGTAGCACACTGGGGTTATATCCTCAAATATCAAAGAAACGAGTGCTGCCGTAGCAGGGGGAGAGTCCCAGGTAGTGCGCAGACTAGAGAAGTTACGGCAGTACTCGAAGGATGGTTAGAACTAACTCACAGAAAAATAAAAACAGCTCGGATAGTGACAGACAGTCATTATTGTGTACAAGCCCTAAATGAGGACTTATCCATCTGGGAAGAAAATGGATTTGAAAGTGCAAAAGGGAAAGTGGTAGTTCATCATGACTTGTGGAAGAAGATAGCTGAGATTAGGCTAAATCTGTAATTAGAAATCGAGCACCAGAAATCCCACACTAAGGAAGGAAAACACTGGCAGGGCAATGAGGAAGTAGATCGTTATGTACAACAGAGAAAAATCGTTTTTGTCGGGATCGAGAAGTGGGAGAAAACCCCCGAGGGTCGGAGGGTCCCACAAGAGTACATGTCTGAGGTTGTACGGAGCGTGCATGAGAGCTTAGGTCATGTAGGCGTACTACCCACACGTAAGGAGTTGGAACATCAAGAGCTCTGGATCCCATTTAAACAAATCCGCAAAGTGCTACTGGACTGTCGAATATGTGGTCAATATAACGCAGGGCGCAGAGGGCACCGAGTGGAAGGACAGACTGTCAAGAGTACCATCCCTGGGGTTCAGTATGCATGGATGTAGCTGGACCCATGGGTATCACAGGCAAAAAGGGAGAAAAGTACCTTATAGTGCTAGTGGATTCCATGTCAGGGTACGTGATAGTAGGGATGCACCGATACGATACCAGTATCGGGTATCGGTTCGATACCATGTGCGTTTACTTGTACTCGTACTCATAAAAGGGCTCCGATACTACAGGACCCGATACCAGTTTCATTTCATTTCATTGACTATGTAAGAGTTCAAATGTAAAACTTTTTTTTTTTTTTACAAGTTTGGACATTCTTTAAGCCCTGAAAGTATGTCCAAACTTGTAAAAAAAAAAAAAAATGCCTCTGGTCCGCTGCGGTCCTCTGCGCGCGCACTGAGCCGTGCGGCTTCAGCGTTCTCCTCCTGTGTGTCTGCTCCTCCTCCTCCCTTTCGAGCGACAGAGCGCAAGGTACGTGTTTCAAATGAGCTACCGGAAAAAAGACAGAGCAGGTCTTCTGTGTGTGTGCGCGCGTGTGTTTTCAGCTGTAGCAAACTCCGTTTGGCTGCAGGACTCTTCGTGTTGATGTGGGGGGTGCAACGAATCAAAGCGCAGCCCCCCTCCTCCCCCCCCACACACATACACTTCTGAACACATAAACAATCCCCCCTCCCCCCTCCTTTCTGATGGAGGCTCCAAGTTTCTGCAGGATTGAACGGAGTTCAGTGCAGATAAAGTCAGAGTGACAGCTGGGGTGACAGCTGAAATAAGAAGGTTGATTTTCCCTCTGGGGAACATGAATAAGTTAAGTTAAATAATAAAATCTGTAGTTAAATAAAACAGGTTTTTGAGCTACATGCATTCAATTGGGTATTGTTGCTCTCTAAACTACAGTAGTTATTGAATCAAGTTACTAAACATAGATGTTTAACCCTTTAAAATACACTTGCTTGTTACTTGAAGCTGAATTGTTTAAAAACAGTTTGCACTTTTCAGAGAGCATTTTTAATAAACGTTGGCAAAATGTTACAATTTTATTTGATCAACAACACAAAAAAGTTTCAGGCTCAGGATTTTTTTTTTCACTTTAAGCCCTGTACTTTACAGATTACCAATAGTAATGTACTTTGTTTATTTATGTTTGAAGTGTCTAATGAAAATAAACAGTTTAAGTTAATTAGAATGATTTAAAAAAATATTAATTAGTACTTGTATCGGTACTTGGTATCGGCAAGTACTTTAATGTAAGTACTTGTACTTGTACTCGGTTTTCAAAAATCTGGTATCGGTGCATCCCTACATGATAGTAAAACCAGCTAGAAAAGCTAATGGCAACAGTGTAGTTAGCATCCTGGAACAAGTCTGTGGAGCATTAGGCATTCCAAAAGAGTTAAGAACAAATAATGGGACACACTTTCGCAATGCTCAGGTAGATCACTGGTGTCAGACCTTTGGGGTAATGCGTGTCTATTCACCACCCTACACACCCCAACCAATGGAGTTGCAGAAAGAGCCATAGGTTTAGTCAAAAATTGGATAGCCAAAAATGCTAACACCAAAGAATGGAGCACTAAAACTGTGGAAATAGGACAAGCCTTGAATGATAGGCACAGAGCAGATAGGCCCTCCACTTCAGAGGAGCTTAACCAACGACAGTTCACCACGTAGGAAACTGGGCGGGGCTCCGATGATAAAGAGGAACAGCCAGACCCTAACGTCTCATTCAAGGTGGGGCAGAGGGTGTGGATCAGAGCACAGGATCATCCTTCAGCAGTTGCGGTAAGACCCAAATACTGTATAATACTACAGACAGAGTGAAGAGACTTTTAGATAAGAACACAGTGGAATTAGCAAGAAAAGGGATCCAAGGAATACAGCAGCTGAAACCAATTCCTAGCTAAGTTAAAACCAGAAACCGGATTATGACCAGCGAACCAAGCAACGAGTTCCCCTATATTAGACTGGCCACTATATGCGGGGGAATAATCCTAAGAAGAACAACCTCACACTGCACTAAAACCATAGATATACGGAAGGATCTGTGTTCGGATATTCCCGGAAATGGCCCGCAATGATCCTTAAAAAATCCCAAAATCTGGATACTTATCTTCGGCAGATCCAAAATAAATGTGGCTATTATTTGTCAAGGGCCTGCCAAAGATAAGTATCCGGATTTTGGGATCTTGGGATTTTTTAAGGATCATTACGGTCCATTTCCGGGAATATCCGGAAATATAAGTATAAGTATATGTAAAGGATACGGAGATATACTACATCAGATCTTACCGTATATCTATGGTTTTAGTGCAATGTCAGGACTTTGGGCAGGAAGAGCCCTGAGAACATTAGAATATGCCAAGAAGGGATACCTGTCAACAGAAAATGAATTAGTTAGATGGAACGCACTTTTTAATCAATGTGCAGTTTGCTCAAGAACTAGTGGTCTACCCGTGAAGTGGGCAGGACCAGGAAAGAAGAAGCCCCTGAGACCTAAATCAGACCAGCGAGAGGTCCAAGGGTTACAGGTGAAACCAGTAAAAGTAATGGATGCATTCATCTGTGGGGAGTGTAGGGTCACTGTCCTGCCTCGGATAATTGTCTTCACACAATGGGATCTGACTAGCAAAGGGCCGAGAGAGTGTCAGTAGGCGTGTTTCCATCAAGGTTTCTAGGTGCGCATTATGAAGCATCGCATCAGAAAAGCTAAATGGAAACGGCATAATTCGAGTTAACTTCCTCTAAGTCGCTCTAAAGTTTATACGCTCGCTTGAGGTAGTTTTTGGGGAGTCGATTCAGAGCTGAGTCGGCTAAACGACAGATGGAAACAGATTAGCCGACTCAGTTCTGCCGCAGCGAACATTCACGTCACGTGACTGATCAGCTGTTTCCGCTCCGGACAACATGTAACATCGCTAAAACTAGTTGGCATGACAGAATAAATACAACTTGCCCGATAGCAACACATACCTGAAATATTCTCTCCATTTTGCCGAGATGTCTGTTTTCAAACGCTACTTCCTGTTTACTGTGGAAGTGCGTAACGCTGACGTCTGACGTATGGCGCTGACGTGTGACGTAATGACGCTGACGTCTGACGTAGAGACGCTTTGCGTGGCATTGCAGATGCGCTTCAAGCCAGTTTAATGGAAACACTTCTGATCCTCATAATTTTAATTTACATTTTAGCGAAATTTTCTAAAATTCGCTCAAAAATCGAATTTAAATTGGATGGAAACATAGCTACAGTGAGTGGAATGGGGTTATCATAATATACTGCCGAGGGTGTGATGCAGACATGAAAGCAGGCCAGCTTCTGCTCACTGAACAAGCAAAAGTCAAAGTCAAAGTCAACTTTATTGTCAGATCTGCAATATGTACTGTGCAGGACATACACAGGACCGAAATTACGTTTCTCTCAGTCCCTCGGTGCAACAGTAAACATCTAAACATTGAAACACTGAAACATATAATAATAGACATAAGCATAAAATAGTAAAACTAACACTGTCCTGAGTTTTTTTTGCATAGTGGTATAAGAGTATGAAAATTTACACCAACTCTAAAACTAAAACATTAAACATTTAATGAACATAATACTGTCCTGAGTTTTTGCATACTAGTATAAAAAAAGAGTATAAAAAGTATAACTAAAATAAACTAAAGGTTTCTAGCATTGACATTTGCAAAGTGGCAAAGCAGCGTATGAGTTAATGTACACAGTATATGTATGAGGTAGTAGTTGATGTTGTTATAGAGGCAAAAAGTGGCATATGCAGTAAGGCACATTGGGCATCCCTAAATAAGACCGTTCAGAGCACACTGTATATGTATCAGCAGTGGTGTAGATATTAGAGTAGTGTAAATGTAAACAGTAGTAATTACATGTAAGCAGTAGTAATAAAAGTAAACAGTATTAATAAATGTAAACAGAGAATGTAAACAGTATTATGATTATAGGCAGTGATGTAATACAAACATTAGTGCAAGTATGAGAAGTAGTGCAAACTGTATGAGCACATGACCGAGAGTTTAGTGAATAACCCGTTTGATGACACAGAGTCCAGTGTTAAAATCTTTGTGTTGTGTGGTAATGTGTGAGAAAGTTTTAGTGTTAAGGCAGTTCAAATGGGAGGGGGGGGCAGAGCAGGCAGAGTGTTTAGCATTCTGACTGCCTGATGAACAGAGCTGTCTCTCAGTCTGCTGGTTCGAGCCTGGAGACTCCTCAGTCTCCTCCCTGATGGCAGCAGTCTGAAGCAGCTGTGTAGTGGGTGTGTGGGATCACCTGCCATGCAGTGGGCTTTCCGAGTGAGGCGTTTGCTGTGTAAGTCCTGCAGTGAGGGCAAGGAGGTGCCCACGATCTTCTCAGCTGCTCTCACAATGCGCTGGAGGCTCTTGCGGCAGGATGCAGTACATGCACCAAACCACACAGTGATGCAGCTGGTCAGGACACTTTCTATGGCACCTCTGTAGAAGGTGCTCATGATGGGGGTTGAAGCTCCAGCCCTTTTCAGCTTGCGGAGAAAGTAGAGACGCTGGTGAGCCTTCTTTGCCAGTGCTGCAGTGTTCCTGCTCCAGGACAGGTCCTTTGAGACGTGCACTCCCAGGAACTTGGTGCTGTCTACTCTCTCCACTGCGGTGCTGTTGATGGTCAGAGGGGCATGTTGGGCATCCTTCTTCCTGAAGTCCACAACAATCTCCTTTGTCTTCTCCACGTTGAGAGTGAGATTGTTGTGTCCGCACCACAAGGCCAGGCGGCTCACCTCGTTCCTGTAGTCCGTCTCATCGTTGTTGCTGATGAGACCCACCACTGTTGTGTCGTCCGCAAACTTGATGAAGTGGTTGGAGCTGTACGATGGTGTGCAGTCGTGTGTTAGCAGGGTGAATAGAAGGGGGCTCAGCACACATCCTTGTGGGGCCCCTGTGTTCAATGTGATGGTGCTAGATGTGTTACTCCCGACCCGCACTGTCTGTGGTCTCCCGGTCAGGAAGTCTAGCAGCCAGTTACACATTGAGGTGTTCAGCCCCAGACTGTCCAGTTTAAGGATGAGCTGTTGGGGGATGATGGTGTTAAATGCCGAGCTGAAGTCGATGAACAACATTCTAACATAGGAGTCCTTCGTGTCCAGATGTGTGAGAGCTGTGTGAAGGGCAGAGGAGATGGCATCGTCGGTTGAGCGATTAGGTCGGTATGCAAATTGGAAGGGATCCAGGGAGTCAGGGAGGACAGATGTGATGCTTTTCATGACTAGCCGTTCAAAGCACTTCATCAGGATGGGGGTGAGTGCTACTGGGCGATAGTCATTGAGGCATGCGGGCGTTGCCTTCTTTGGGAAAGGGTGGCAAGTAAGAAAATACTATGAACCCCTTAAGTCCTTTAGAGACCAAATAGATGAGGAAAAGTTCGAGGCCCCAAGGCAGAGCCAGAGTATACAGCAGCAGGCTAGTGGGCTAGAAGTGACCCCTACCGCTCCACCATTATATTTAGAAGTAGGAAACTACAGCGAAGGAGACTCAGCTGAAACAGGGGAAAAACTATGGAACCCTCGAGACCTGCTTGAGCAATCAATACAGCAATCCTGGCCCTATAGCTCAAAGATGGGGAGAGTAAGAAGTGCTCCTCTAGGCACTAACCAATGCCCTTGGGTTTTTAGGGTGTATAGGGACCCTTCAGAAAATCCAAACGCCGGAACTATCAACCTACCCGACGAGGAGAGTGAAGAAGCACAGAGGAGTGGCTGGAAGGGCCCCTGGGAGCTGACAACATGGGCACAGTTGATAGCCGAGGTACTGTTAAATCAAGATCTCCCACTAGAAGATCTCCCGGAAGTGTCGCGTGAGGTAGGAGCTAGACATACAAACCTCCATTATTTTACCACCAGCCTAGATGCATGGGCAGTGCAGGGGGCGAAAGCCAAGCAAAAAACAACTGAGTATCTAGTTACCTCAGAAGGCTGGGAGAGACACGGGGTGTTGCAGATACCAGGAACGGCCCCGCAGCAAGCAAGTACACCCATAAGACCAAACTCCACCCAGAAGGTTATAGTTTCAGTGCAGATGATTTTAGCACCATACAAGGGAGTGTACTCAGTTGGAGCCACAATACACCCGATCGAAGATAGTCAAGAGGAGGAAGAGGAAGTTCCTCCAAAAGAAGGGAAAAAGAAACAAAGTGCGTTGAAAGCCTGGGCCAGAAGAACATTTAAATGGAAGAAAGCGGACAAGTAAAAACCCACAGAAGGGGCGCTAGCATCTTCAATGGATCTTATCGTAGAAAGAGAGAAGGTAAAAAACCACTCAACAATGTATTAAGATGTCCCAGTTCCTTTTTTAAAAAAAGAGCTAACATAAAATCACTAGCATCAATCGAAACATGCTGGATAACGGCAAAGAACTTCAAACCAGAGCCGGGTGAGCCTGATGGGAAAAACTCCAACAATAGAGAACCAACACGACTGCAGAGAGATGGACTGAATGTGTTGTTCCAGAGATTGAGAATTGGACCCTACGAACTGGCCCTGATTGTTCAAAGCAAATTGGTAAAGTTAGACCGACCAAGGAAAGACTATTCAGCTACTGAAGCTAGCACGAAAAATTACTACAGCACATTGGTCCAGACATTTCGAAGCCCAGACCTAACCCAAGTTGTAAGAAGAGGCCGCTTTGTGGCAAGGGATCAGAATAGAGTAGTTCCAAATGAATCAGGTCCCATGGGTACTCCATGGATTTTCAACGTAACGAAAATAATAGTACAGGGAGCCCTAGTCAAAATCAAATGGGGGCCAAATTATGATCAGCCACATCAAATGGAATATTGTGAAATCACCGTAGGAACACAAGTAATTTGGGCAACAAGTCAGGACCTAAAGGCAAAAATCCATCAGAGGGAATGTGACCCAACTAAAATAGTGGTAGAAAATACCAAGCTGCCATTAAGAATGCTGTACGACCGGATTGATGTTCCCGATCGATTTTGGACACATCATCACACTCGAATGGCCTACAGGATGAAAGTGTCCTACAGAGGACACCCCTTGGTTAGTGTAATAACGCAACAACTCGAAAGAGGCCCAGCATACAAACAGTATACAATGAAGAGTAATGAGACAATGAGACGAAAGGTTATCGAAGCAATATTTCGGCACCACCAAGGGCTCCCTTATGACGGTTGTGGACTACTGGAGGGCCTCCAACTAGAGCCAAAGTATTGGGAGGTCTACCAATGGACATGGGTGTGGCAGGGGTTACGTGCAGACCTGTACCACCCATCGCCCCTGTGTTTGGAGCTCTATAAAGAAAGAGTGATGAGAGAAGAAAGTCAGAACCACCCTTCCTCTAGCACTGTATACGTGCTCCCCGAGGCCACAGAAGAACTGAGAAAGGAACACCCGCTACTGGAATGGCTGCTTACGAACCTAAAACCAGGCCAATAAGAAAGGAAGACATTATAGACTCAAAAACAGTAGATAAAGATACTGAAAATATTTTAATTCAATTTGACAAAATCGGTCCTAAAATACCAGCTCTAAAAATGGGAGGATCAGCTCGATAAACCCGAAGACGACACTTATATATGGGAAAACTGTACCAAGAACTATTTCTACACAAATACTAAATATGCCAGGAAGTCCCAATTGAATGAATTACAAACAGAATATCATCTAAAGCCAGCATTTATGCCACGTTTTAGAACTCGCCCTAAAACTTGTCCTCCAACCTCACCATGGATTTTTAATGTAGTCTACCTGATTATAGGAGAAATAAGTATCAAATTAAAATGGGGACCCAACTATAGAGAAACGTACCAAAGTCCTTTTTGTGAAGTCTCAGTAGGAGATATGGTGATATGGACAACAAGCCCAGCTATGGTGAAAACAATGCAAGGAATGATGTTGAAACCAGATCGATTCATCATCGAAAACCAACATCTGCCTATAAGGATACAGAGAGACCATATGATCACACCCTATAATCGATGGCACAAACCCTGGGCAAGGAGTGGGTACGTAACACAGGTGATGTATCAAGACCAACCCCTGATGATCATGGTGGAAACACTGGCTGAGGCAGGCCCCACTGAAATCAAGTACATTGATGCAATCTGTAAAAGAATGTACAGGGTGTTACATTTCCGCGATAATGTGTACCTGGAAGGTCCTCAGCCTGAACCAATGGAATGGCAGGTGATTCAGTGGAAGTGGGTGTGGAAAGGACTGCAACCTGGGTTGCCACACCCATCCCCCTTATATCTGGAGCTTCTCAAAGGACGAGTGAGCACAACTCGCAGAGGCACGAAACAGAGGCCCAGATACAGGAGCAACAAAAACTTGGAAAAGAAACCCTCTCATCATGATCGCCCTGAGAAGAAGACCGAACCAAAGTGATTCGAGCAGCTTTGATTCGGATAGCGATGACGATCCACATGCCTATGAAAATGGGATACACATCTATGAGGATCTAGCGACCCCTAAACGACCTAAGGACTGTTCAAGGATTATGAGAATGGACAAAGCGGAATGTCGTGCTCTGTGGGTCAGTAAGCTGACGTGCGTGGATCGCAACAGGTCCTTACTGAAGCCTACCTTCCAAGAGGGTCTCTCGAACTAGTCCCTGAGTCTGGGTATTACCTGTGACTGCGGGGAACAGCTCTGACTTAAGGCTTATTGATGAGAGAATTCAACTGGACGGTTCACCACCTTCATCTAATAGTCTCTGCCCTGTTCTCACTTTACTCGTCTTTCCACCTTAGCTGCCGGGGACTGGAGAGGTTGGAGTAAAGAACTATTATTAAACGGCGGCTTCTCTCCGGTGAGCTTTGTAATTGTTAAAGGTCCAGTAAATTTTAGGATCCAGAAGATTGGACCCTAGGGCGATGTTTTATTTACTCACTGTGCTAATGTTTAACCTTTATAAAACCTCCTATTAATGATGTTATTCTTTTGAGCCAAGCTTTTAGGAATCCAGAACAAAAAATTATTAAACTGAGACGAGAGTTTTACGTTTTGCTCTGCTCTTTAATTTGAGTGAATTTGCATAGGAACAGCGTTATAACATAGCGATACAAAATATTAACTTTAGTACATGAAAGTATTTAGATATAAGGCACAATAAACTGGATAGACTCGTGATCTTGATAAGGGATAATCTTCTTAGGAAGGGGATCCTTGGATAGTTGTCCCCCTCTCAGGTCTCTTTGGGGTGGACAAGTGGTTTTCCTTCTTCTTTGTCTTCTTGGTCTTCTTTGTCTTCTTTTCGNTAACACATGTGCAAGTGTCCCACGGGAGGTCCAAGTACGCGAACATGACCTGCTGGGACATCACCAGACGGAACATTTTCATGCCATGGGACCCTCACGAAGACATTCAAAATCAAACCTTGGCCTGGAACAAAGTGAAACGAGCAGGCTACCAAGCTTGGAGAAGAAAATTGGACAAAATGTCTGAATGGACAACGCATGTTGAAAGTGAAAACTTGACCGGCATATCCTGGACAATAACTGACTTGCTGGTTCTACAAGATGGCGTTGTAGTTTGGACTGCAATTCTAGAGAACTATGTAAGAAGAACAATGAGATGCAACTGGATCCATCCAGACAAACAACCACCTGAATGGCAATGTGGCCATGCCTGCAGACCATTACTAGAGGTAAAGCACCAAGGCTACTGGGATACAGAGGTTATTTATCCTGCACCACCCAAAGAGAGTAGTTGTCAAGCAATTCTCCCCCGCTGGGAGTTTTGGGGCAACCTCCATCTGAACTGTGATGCAAACCCTCCTATCATCCAAAGAAACCACACCGAGACGAACCAGAATCTCACCGGCATCAAGAGCATCCACCCTGTCAAGTACGAGGAGGCGTTAAAGCCCAACGAGACTAATATAAGGCTTAAAATACGGCCAACAGGCAGAACACATCCTCAAAAGTATACAGGTCCACCACTGACCCCCATGATAGTAAATGGGGATGGACTGCTAATAGATTTGTTTCTACCTAATGAATATGAGATATTCCCAAAGTTAGACGCAAACACAAGAAAAGCATATACTGAATACTGCAAGGAAAATAAATTAAAGAGGCTTCCACATTGCTACTGGAACCTGTATGGTGAGTGCAAACCTCAAAATTACTTACCTATAACCCCAGTTAATAATCAGAAATATTATTATTGGAGTTGGGCAGCTGTATTTAGCCCATCTAATGCACAGCACGAAGATTGGTTAAATATTACGTTACCCTGGGTCTGGATAGTCCCTAAGTTACCACATTTTGAGGGAGACTTTGTAGAAGGGCACTCTAGACTTCACATGGGATTAATAGGACCCTATTGCTCAGACATGTACACACAAAAATTGCCTAAACCAGATGAACTACTTAATGCACCAAAGAACGATTTTGATAAGATTGATAAATGTGTAGCCGAACGAATTTTTCTCAGTCTCAACAACTCAGTTTGGGAGAGTAGTGGAGTGTCCCCTAGATGCAGATTATGGGAAACTGAAGTAACCATAATGTCTACTTGGCGTAATGATTGTACAAACCTAGAAAGAGCTAAAACAGTCAAAATATTACTGCAGGCATGGCATGAGTATCATAAACGGGATAAACTGAGAACTTGGTGGGGATTTCAGGAGGAAGAAATAAAAGAATGGGTAGCCCCATGTTTGCAGCATTCAAACAATTATTGGATCAGATATCAATATTTAGCCACAGTATATTCCAAAGAGCAGGATATATGGGCAAGCGCCAAATATCACCCTGAGAGGTATGTTAGTCCCAGACCTTGGAAAATGATCTGTAATAAAGAACAAACCGAATGTGCAATAAGTTTAGCCCGTAGACCCTGTTATGAGCTACCTGGATGGGAAAGTTATTGTAAAAGCTACTACGCAGGTGAATATTCAACCCATGCAGCAGAAGTAATCTGGAAAAAGTATGGTCAGACATGGAGAAGAGCAGTACCGAAAGGGACAAGTTGCACAAACGCTGTCTTAGGGCACCAACTAAGTACCAGGAAGCAAGTTCAAGGAGTGATAGTTCCCTTTGTTTCAGACTCAATGATCGCCCTAGCCGAAGGACACGCAGCTAGACGCCGCCTGTGCCTTGGTGATGAGATACAGGGATATGAATGGGTAGGCCCGAATAAAATCTATTCCAACCTCACGTGTCAGTATCCAGAGGAAAGCTGGAAAAAATGTGGTGAGGGAGAGAATTTACATAGCTGTGCATGGTATGAGACTGTTAGCTACGCAATAGGCCATAAGGTTAAAGAAACCGCATATGGAATATGCTCAATACTCAAAGAAAGTGGAAAAACAATTCAAGGTTGGATGATTGATCTATTCATTCAGGTCTGCCCTTATTTGGCAGTCTTAGTCGCAATGGTAATTATTGCAGTATTGGGACGGGTGGCCTTACAGGAAGGCATGAGAGCTATGCGCCGCCCATGGGGGAGGAGCGATAAGCCACTCCTCCTAGAGGAGGGCGCTGGTTCTGTTTAAGAATCAGAGCATAGGGGGAAGTAGCCACTCTTCAGCCCCGGAGCAGGAGGGATCACAACTCAAGAAAAACTCATAGAGAGAAAAAACCAACTAAAGAAGAAGTAGAATACGAACGGAATGCAGAAGCTACTCGAAGCCTTAACCACGGTAATTATAGTTTATTATTTGACAACCGCTTCTACAACCCAAGAGAATATTGTTGCAACAACAGAAGACAACAAGATTATCTTTTGCCACTGCGAAGAACCAGTTTACGAGTATCAGAGAATTGAGGAACTTAAAGGAACAGCTTGCGGAGAGAAGTGTCTTATTAAGGCTATAGTAAGGAATGGAGAACATAGTTATATCAAGGCCACATATAGGGATTACGGGCAATCTGAAACATCTAGTCTAGTGTTACCAGGGTACTGCGATTGGAAGACCGTGATAACATTTCAGGAGAGAGAGCAGTTAGAGGAGTGGGAAAGACAAATCGTAAACTTTTACTGCAAGATTACAAGAAGAACTCAAGTGAAGTACTACCGATTTAGGCAAAAAAAAATCTAACAGGATACAGACCACGAGTGACCAGACGACCATGAACCTGATAGATACTAGTACTGCTGAAACATGGCCCGATACCACCACCGTTTCCCCAGCCAAGAACTGGCCGCAGTGTCCTACCTACTTCAATGGGGGCTCGATAGAGTACTTTCTGATACTGATAGCCTGGATATGTTATTGCCATACCGGAGAATGGAGCAGAAAAATGATAATGCGGTTCCCAACAGCTATACAAGCTTATGGCAAGATGATCGTGACACACATGATACTCAAGAGAGCTGAGATTATGCCACACCTGTTTGTCGTCTATCTGTTAGGGAGAATTCAAACATCTTCTCGACAAAAAAATAGTGGTTGCAATCTGGCTGATCGTAGACTCGCTGGTAGTGGCTTTAGAATGTTTGACCACCTTAACTCTCCTACCTATACCACGCTCACACTGCGGTAATACAGTAGGTAGACTAGTGACCACAATACTGGAAGGTATTATAGCTGTTGCCGTAGTGGCACATTTGCTTTATCTGACTATGTCCCTACAAGCCGAAGGTAGAAGCCGTTGGTTGCTTAGATTGTCCGTATTAATTGGATGGGGTCTGATGTGGGGAGTCTGTTCCGTGCTGTACTGGAGTGGACTCTGCACCACGGTACCCATCATAATCTGGATGATGACTTACGGAGCCATTTTCAAACGTAGATCCAGAAAACTCCCTGCTGTACCGGAGGCGAATGAAAATCGTAGGCCGTCCATAGATAATAACCTGTGATTCCTGAAGATACAACTAAATAATCAGTATAACCAACAACGCTTAAACCCCATACCCATGTAATGCTTTTAGTCTAACTCAATTATAGACTTTATTACTCTTTTTATATAAATGTTATTACAATCATTACGTATTTTGACTAGAATGATCACTTAACCGATTTTAAGAATTTGCTGAGAATGACTTGGGTGACATCAACTGACGAGGTTCTCTCACATGGCCGTAGGTCAGTACTGAGAACCTCGGGCGAAGGTATGACACCATTTATACAATTGTTATTTTTCCTTTATTTGACTGAGTGAGTTTTGGTAGTCCAGTTTTTGTAATCATTGAGTAAGAACTTTTTAGAAGATAGATCCGTAGCCTAGAGATGTGGGCCCAGTATAGGATTGGGTCCACCTAGGTAGTGTTTTTGTTCTTATTGGCCAAACTCACCAGTCCTACATTCGGTTGAACTTTTGATTTTATTACTTTTCATATTTTTGAATTTTCGATTTTACTACTTTTTACATTTTTAAATTTTTGATTTCATTACTTACATTTTTGAACTTTCGATATTATTACTTTTTACATTTTGAACTTTTAATTTGATATAACAATTTTTGTGAAAGAGCTAAATCCTGTGACGTATCTGTTTGCTCCCATAGGAACCTGAGATGTCGTGCTGTTTCTGCCATCGTGAGTTGACAGAGACCAAATATCTCTGGGCAGTGGGGTCATCCTGGTGGTGCCAACCATGTCATTTGAGGGCAATGAGTAAGATAGTGGTGAACGGAATCCTCGTCACTGATGATCCGTATAGTTTGCCCCAAGTGCCTGCAGAAGCATGTGCAGAAACAGAAAGAACCTGTAGAGTCATCTGGAGCTCTGCCTTAAACTCTACACCCTATATGCCTGTTGGAACCATACCACAACGATCATCATATTACCCGGTAGTGGCCAAAGTGTGGGAACATCTCGAGAATAGAACTAGGTTCGTGGTTACTTATCTATATACTGGACTAGCTTTAGTATATGGCCCATACATCGAGACAACAGCAAACCCATTAGAACCGCTGCCCCTGGTGATGTCCGCACCATTTGGTACCCAAGAGATTAATCCACTCAATATGCTTTGGGCCCCATCCCTACTGATGGAGACCCAGCGCAAGAACCCAGCGACAAGTGAGACTGAGCCGATGGACGAAAGATCGGACACCCCTGAACAAAGGTGGGCACCAAACCGCTATGGACCGCTAATGCACTAATCCGCTTACAGCGGACCTAACGTTTTTGTCAGCGTAACAGCGGTTTGACTAACTTTTATAATTCATAAGTGGATTTGTGCTATTTTTATTTAAAATGCAGTACCGCTAATAACTAATTATCTATCAGTAAAAACGAAAAAAAAATTACGGGCTCTTATGCTGGCTCTCGTAGCTGCTTGTTTACTTCCCCCCCTTGGTGAGGGAGCAGAGAGGAGGGTCGGAGGGGGGAGGGAGCAGAGGGAGAACAGACTCGGATCTACCATGTAGGCAAATGAATTGGCCCCCAATCAGCATGGGTCCCGCCCCGCCCCGGCCAGTCACCTACATCACTAACATTGCTGCTGCTTGTTAATGTATATTTAACATAAAAATAATTATAGTTACGATAAAAAACGATAATTAAAAATGCAATACAAAAACCGGTCGATTTCTTTTTCCCCCTACTAAAAAATGGACTATTCCATCTTGACATCTTCCGGGTCAGAGCTAACGGGTTGTGGCTAGCTGGTTACGCTGGGTCTCTTCATAAATCCGCAGAGAACCCAGCTGTTTCAAGCAAAATTAACGCGGCCGGAGGATTCTATTGTGTGTTTTGTGTCCACCACTCTACGGTGAGTCATTAGTTTTATGTATTTGGGTTACTTTTATGTAGAAATGCGGTCGCGACACGCCCGTGTATTTGAGATTTAAAAGTGGTCTCTTAGGGATTAAAAGATCATTCTGTTTTTGTTAATTTCGTGGCCGAATAGAATATATGTACGTAAAGTATTAAATAAATCCTTTGATTTTTGTAATTTCATCCTTTTAGGATCATTTTAGTTACTTTTCATTAAATCTGTTGACTGCCTAATCTTGACATCTTCCGGGTCAGAGGTGAACTCGGGTGCTAACGGGTTGTGGCTAACTGGTTGCGCTCGGTCTCTTCATAAATCCGCAGAGAACCCCGCTGTTTCAAGCCAAATTAACGCGGCCGGAGGATTCTATTGTGTGTTTTGTGTCCACCACTCGACGGTGAGTCGTTAGTTTTATGTATTTGGGTTACTTTTATGTAGAAATGCGGTCGCGACACGCCCGTGTATTTGAGATTTAAAAGTGGTCTCTTAGGGATTAAAAGATCATTTTGTTTTTGTTAATTTCGTGGCCGAATAGAATATATGTACGTAAAGTATTAAATAAATCCTTTGATTTTTGTAATTTCATCCTTTTAGGATCATTTTAGTTACTTTTCATTAAATCTGTTGACTACCTATAGAATCTTGACATCTTCCGGGTCAGAGGTGAACTCGGGTGCTAACGGGTTGTGGCTAGCTGGTTGCGCTCGGTCTCTTCATAAATCCGCAGAGAACCCTGCTGTTTCAAGCCAAATTAACGCGGCCGGAGGATTCTATTGTGTGTTTTGTATCCACCACTCGACGGTGAGTCGTTAGTTTTATGTATTTGGGTTACTTTTATGTAGAAATGCGGTCGCGACATGCCTGTATATTTGAGATTTAAAAGTGGTCTCTTAGGGATTAAAAGATCATTCTGTTTTTGTTAATTTCGTGGCCGAATAGAATATATGTACGTAAAGTATTAAATAAATCCTTTGATTTTTGTAAATTTCATCCTTTTAGGATCATTTTAGTTACTTTTCATTAAATCTGTTGACTACCTATAGAATCTTGACATCTTCCGGGTCAGAGGTGAACTCGGGTGCTAACGGGTTGTGGCTAGCTGGTTGCGCTCGGTCTCTTCATAAATCCGCAGAGAACCCCGCTGTTTCAAGCCAAATTAACGCGGCCGGAGGATTCTATTGTGTGTTTTGTGTCCACCACTCGACGGTGAGTCGTTAGTTTTATGTATTTGGGTTCGTTTTATCACCTCTAGTTGGCAGTGTAGTGCAAATATTGCATAACGTGCTGGCTAGCAAATGTTGAATATAAATAGCGGTTTAAATTAGCTTCCCCTAATTTTCATAAGACATTTGTGCTTTAGAAATTGTGGAACTAATTTTTTGATTAGCGTTGCCCACCACTGCCCCCGAACCACCCATCCTCACTCTAGAATGCCCAGAACTGTACGGGTTAGATACATTGGACAGTATCCTGGACAGCCTTGCATCCACGGGAGAAGATCAACAAAGTCCAGGCAGCCTAGATAGCATCGATCAGCCCAGAGCAGATGGACCAGTTGAATTCATCCCCTTTGGCCCGATAACTGCTGACAAAAGCCTTTCCATTTTGACCCAAGCAGAACAGTTATCCATGGCAATTAAAGCATTGATGAACCCGAAGAAGGTGCAAGATACGTCAGAATCGTTGCAGCCAGAGAAAAAAATGCACTGAGGACGTGGGGTTACATCAAACTGAGGCTGATTCAACCCAGACAAACACCACTGTCACGAGTCCTGGGGTTGAGAACCAAGTAACGTCCCCTGGGCTTGCAGAAAGAAATGATCCAATGGCCATAACCCCACAGCAGCCGTCCAACACCCCACCAAATAGTCCAATGGAGCTCGAGGAGATGGTCGTGCTAGAATCCTGGGCTGAAACAGATGAAAGAATGACAGGACAAGACGAGTCGAACATCAAGGACGAACAAGCGCAGGATCAAGATGGTTCGAGTGAGTTGGACTACGATGATGAAGAAGAAGAAGACATCTTACATGTGGACGTTGACGAACACGATGAGGACTGGCTGGAAGGTTGTAAATAATGAGTAAATGAGCAGGGACTGAATCCAAGCAGGGGGTGTCAATCAACCATGATTTTGATAATTGGATCCAGCCCTTATGAAAAGCTAAATATATCTAGATTCACATGAAATAAGGTTTCTGTTAAATAAAGTGTTGTCCAGGTGAAGACTGGACTTGGTATCTTTTATGGGACCATAAAAGGTACCTGGCCAAGAGCTAGCTGCAGTAAAGTAAAATTAGTGTTTAACTAAGCTTGCTTCAGGTTTATCTCAGATAAGATCCCATGGAAACTTAGATAGATTCCATGGGAACAGATGGGTTATTGCTAACATTAGAACAGAGAGCAAACACAGAGCATGTCACAACAGCAGGTAGGAGGAGAAAGGACAATGAGAAAGAAGAGATGGTTTTTACTTTGAAGAAAAATATAATCATGTAATCCTTTGATAAAAATACAATGAATAAGGGTTTTTATTAACTTGTTTTGAGATGATTCTTTTTAACAAATGAACTATGTCTTTAAATGTGTTGTGATTCTAACAAATGTATGATGAATTTTATCGTTAATGTGTGACCTTTAAAAAAGGAAATGGAACATATGTGTAATCGACCTGTGAGAGTGATTGTCCTGTGCTTAGCAACGCCGGAAGCTTTGAGCAAAAAGGTTTTTATTACCTAATAAGGAAAAAGAGATAGTTCACAGTCAGAAAATGAATCAGGCTTGCCTCCTCAATGGAAGTAACCAATGAGGACAAAATTCCTTCACCCTCTCTCTCTGGTAGAGAGAGGGACTGAAGTGCTATAAAAAGAGCTGTATCTGGCTGCTGAAATGCTGATGTTCAACCTGAAGTCGAAGCCACCAGAAGCTGACGACTGATCTCGGGAGAAGAAGGCGAAGAAGACTGCCCAGCTGAACCAAGAAGGGTGCCGGTGATCCGTAAGTGAGAACTCAGCTCTTACCTCTTGGCCAAGGGGTTTGAGGGAGCATATCCCTTCAGAACTCAGCCCGGATCAGAATACCTGATCCCTCTCTTCCGACCAGCTGAAGGCACACGGAGGTGAGCCTCACCTACGCAGGTGGGGAGATTGCTCTTAGTATTTACTTCAGGGACTTCAGAGTTCCTGACTAAAAGTATGCTATGAGACACTTCCCAAATCCCGCCTTAACTGAGAACTTAAATCAAATTAGATTAACAGCCGATAAAATAGCCGATAAAAAGCCAAGTTGCATTTCTTATCTGATTGCTCAAAGCTTTAGGTTGTTGTTTGAGTTCAAGGACAAATACCTTTACTGGATAAGGATTTAGTTAGAGGATAGTGAGGGTTGAGAAGATCTGAGAAGACGAAGACAAAAAAGAAGATGACGAAGATCTGAGAAGACGAAGACAAAGAAGAAGATTCATAACTTGTCCTCCCCCTAAGGGACCTGAGGGGGAACAACTTCCCTAGAATCCTCTCATTAAGAAACTATCCCACATCAAGATCAAGACTCCATTCAGTTTAATGATCCTAATATCTAAAATCTGTATTTACTCAAGTCAATCATTTGTATCGCTATGTTATAACGCTGTTCCTTTGCAAATTTATCCAAATTAAAGAGCAGAGCAAAACGAAAACTCTTGTCTCCAGCTTGATGAATTATGTTCTGGATTCCTAAAATAGCTTGGTTCAAATGAATAACATCTTAAATAGGAGGTTTTAAAAGGTTAAACATTAGCACTGTGAATAAAATCAAAACATCGCCCTAGGGTCCAACCTTCTAGATTCTAAAATTTATTGGACCTTTAACAATTACAAAGCTCACCGGAGAGAAGCCTCCGTAAATGTTAGTTTCTTTACTCCAACCTCTCCAGTCCCCCGCAGCTAAGGTGGAAAGACGAGTAAAGTGAGAAAAGGCCAGAGACTAGTAGATGAAGGAGGTGAACCGTCCAGTTGAATTCTCTCATCAAAAGCCTTAAGTCGGAGCTGTTCCCCGTAGATATAGGTAATACCCATACTCAGGGACCAGTTCGAGAGACCCTCTTGGAAGGTAGGCTTCAGTAAGAACCTGTTACGACCCTCGTGACTAGCTTACTGACCCACAGAGCAGTACATGTTAGACAGAGAGGCTGCGCTTGTGGAGAACGATTGAGTGGAAACAGAGAGAGAGAGACGAGGGTCGGGAAGAATGTAATGTTAGACAGAGAGGCTGCGCGTGTGGAGAATGAATGCAACGTTAAGTTAAACAGAGAGTTGGTGGTTTGGAAGAATGTAATGTTGTACATGACTGTCTGATAACCTTTGTATTATGTTATGTTACACGCTGAAATAAAAACACCTTGTACAATTTGTTTTCAACGCTTCTTTATTATCTGTCAAGCATTGCATAATGTTTGAATACACAATGAATATAATGAAATAAAAATACATTGTGCAATTCGTTTTCAAGGCTTCTTTATTATCAGACAAGCATTTTAAGTTAAACAGAGAGACGTTGGTTTGGAAGAATGTAATGTTAGACAGAGAGGCTGCGCGTGTGGAGAATGATTGAGTGGAAACAGAGAGAGACGAGGGTCGGGAAGAATGTAATGTTAGACGGAGAGGTTGCACATGTGGAGAATGAATGCAACGTTAAGTTAAACAGAGAATTGGTGGTTTGGAAGAATGTAATGTTAACCGGAGAGTTGAAGAACGCAACGTTAAGTTAAACAGAGAGACGGTGGTTTGGAAGAATGTAATGTTGTACATGTCTGTCTGATAACCTTTGTATTATTTTGGGTTACACGCTGAAATAAAAACACCTTGTACAATTTGTTTTCAACGCTTCTTTATTATCTGTCCAGCATTGCATTGCGTTTGAATACACAATGAATATAATGAAATAATATGAGGGACTTAAACTTTTCTACTCTCACACACAATTACACACACACACACACACACACACACACACACACACACACACACACACACACACACATCTATTGCCTCTCATTCACACAATTACACAC
>JBBPBX010000600.1:100031-111038 GCA_038048925.1 Garcialebias charrua
TGTGATGTGTATGCATCAGAGTCAGAGTCAGAGAGTCTTTATTGTCATTTGCACCGCATGTGGTACATGAGATGAAAACGAGATTATGTACACGAGGTCCCAGTTACATCCAACAACAAATGAAAGAGAAAAACAGTAATAACATCGAGAACTAACTAAGAAAAACATCAACTAGTAATACACTAAGCCTAATATAGTGGGAATAAACAGCAGCACGAACATGAGTTTGTATGAGCAGATGGTCACAGATGGTCACAGATGAACACAGCAACAAGAAAACATATCAGCATCACCATGATGTGATATTTTGCAGTGTTTATTTTAATTTTATTTTTATTTATTCATGAGTCTAACAGCCTCAGGGTAGAAGCTGTTCCTCAGTCTAGTGGTTCTACACTTGATGCTCCTCAACCTCCGTCCTGAGGGGAGTGGGGCAAAGAGTGAGTGTGCTGGATGAGTGAGGTCTTTCATGATACAGGTGGCTCTTTTCCTGCATCTAGAGGTGTAAATGTCTGTGATGGTGGGGAGACTGACTCCAACAGACTTCTGTGCAGCCTTCACCACTCTCTGCAGAGCTTTCCTCTCTTCAACTGTGCAGCCTCCATGCCACACGTTGATGCTGGAGCACAGGATGCTCTCCACTGCACACCTGTAGAACGAGGTGAGAACTGGGCTGCTCAGACCGGCTCGTCTCAGCCGTCTGAGGAAGTAGAGTCTCTGATGACCTTTCTTGATCAGGCTGGTGGTGTTGTTGCTCCAGCTGAGGTTATCATTCATGTGTACACCCAAGTATTTGTAGCTGGAGACCACTTCCACTGCAGACCCACCTATTTCAGTGGGGCATGGGTGTGTTTGTTCCTTCTGAAGTCCACAATCATCTCCTTTGTCTTCTTCACATTCATGTGAAGATTATTCTCTTTGCACCAGCTCTCCAGGTGTTCCACCTCCTGTCTGTAGCTGGACTCATCATTGTTTGTGATGCATCCCACCACCGCTGTATCATCTGCAAACTTAACAATATGACAGCCTGGAAGTGTGGCTGTACAATCATATGTGAGCAGAGTGAACAGAAGGGGGCTCAGCACACATCCCTGAGGAGAGCCAGTGCTGAGGGTTATGGTGGAGGAGGAGAAGTTGTGGATCTTCACGGACTGTGGTCTGTCTGTTAAGAAGTCTAGTATCCAGTTACAAATAGAGGGGCTTAGTCCAAGTGTAGATAGTTTGTCTATCAGAGTTTGGGGGATCATGGTGTTGAAGGCAGATGTGAAGTCCACAAAGAGCAGACGCACGTATGAGTCTTTCTGATCCAGGTGGGTGAGAGCAGTGTGGACCACGGAAGAAATGGCGTCCTCTGTTGATCGGTTCTCACGGTATGCGTATTGATGAGGGTCCTCATTGATGTTGACGGTTGCCTTGATGTGGGACATGACCAGTTTCTCAAAACATTTAGCGACTATCGGGGTGAGGGCCACCGGTCTATAGTCATTCAGACCAGTCACTGTGGAGCTCTTTGGGACTGGGATGATGGTCGCGGTCTTCAGGCAGGTGGGAACTGACTCCAGTGCAAGTGAGGTGGTGAAGATGTCAGCCAGCACCTCACAGAGCTGGTCCGCACATTCCTTCAGAACTTTCCCTGGGATGTTGTCTGGTCCGGTTGCTTTATGAGGATTAATCTTTCTGAGACTGCCTCTCACTTCTGCTGCGGACACCCTGAGATGCTCTTCATCTGGTGATGAGGTGAGTCTGGTGCTAGCAGGTCTGTTTGGATCATCAAAACGTGCATAAAACTTATTGAGGGCATCAGGCAGAGATGGGTCCCTGGGGCATTGTTTGTTTTTGCCTTTGTAATCTGTTATGCATTTAATACCCTTCCACATGCTCCGTGGGTCTTGTGAGGTGAACTGTCCCTCGATCCTCTGTGCATACGTGGCCTTGGCCTTCTTAATGCCATCCTTCAGTTCATTCCTGCTCTTTCTCAGTTCCACTTTATCTCCTGACTTGAATGCAGTGTCTCTGGCTGCTAGCAAGGCGTGAACTTCTTTATTTAACCAGGGTTTCCGGTTCGGGTAGGATTTCACATATTTTTTTATGGATACATTTTCAGAGCATGTACTGATGTAACCCAGGACTGAGGAAGCGTACAGTTCCATGTCCACTGAACTACCATCAGTGGCTGCTTCTCTGAAAACAGACCAGTTTGTCCTCTCAAAACAGTCTCTCAACATGGGGGAACTATCTTGAGGCCAGATTGTTATTTCTCTTTGTTCCGGCTTTGAGCGCCTGAGTGGAGGGAGTTCTCTTGGGGCCAGAATCAGAGAGTCGTGGTCGGAAGATCCGAGCGCTGGGCGTGTCTTCGCCGTGTATGCCCCCTTTACATTTGTGAAGACTTGGTCGAGTATTTTATCTCCTCTCGTAGCTGCGAAGACGTTCTTATTGAAGGCTGGGAGGGACACCTGGAGATCCACGTGATTGACGTCCCCGCAAACAATGAAAAGCCCCTCAGGATATTTACACTGCAGCGAGGTGAGTAAGTCATGAATCTCTCCCTGGGCGTCATTAGCATTAGCATCGGGTGCTATGTAAATAACGCTGATTACGATCACTGAATAGTCACGTGGCATATAATGCGGCCTACATCTTATTGTGATCAACTCCACGGCAGCTGAACAAGCTCTTTTTATCACAGCACAGTTCGTGCACCAATCTTTGTGTACGTAAATACAAACACCGCCACCTCGCGTTTTCCCCGTAGTCTCGAAGCACCGGTCTGTTCTGAAGAAGAGCCGGTCGTCCAGTATATATATATATATATATATGTATATATATATATTTATGTGTATATATATGTATATATATATATATATATATATATATGTATATATATGTGTATATATTGTTACGGCTGGCTCAGGCCGAACACATTAAAGGGACACAAGAAGGCAGAAGGTAAATTAAAAAACTTTATTGTAAAACTGCCCGACTCCTCCCTCCAGGTGCGGAGTGCACCGTCTTCTGGCACAGGGCAACAAAAAAAAAGAGCAAAACAGACAAAAGTTCAAATAAATGGTGGACAAGAGTGAGTCAGCCAAAAACAAGATAACGTCACCAGCGCAGGGCCAACCCATAAAAACAGGGCCGTCGAAGCCTGTCTAGTGACGGACTACCTAACCAAAGGGGACTCTAGGGGTAAAAGAAAACCGAGAACTGAACTACCGATCTCACTCTGTCATCAGGCAAACAAAAAGAGTCCAAACAGCTGGTCACCACCAGCTACACAACCTCCTGGTTAAACCAAGTTAACCAAACCACACAGGTCAGCCTCCCTCTTCTGAGCAAGATCCAAATGTCAGTAATGCAGCCTACAGCCACCAAGTGCACCAAGCACTGCAAAGCCAAAAATGAGCAACCATTCCTAAGTGCTTCAAGCACAGTCAAACTTCACAAGGACACATGAGCAGACAATTTCTAAGTGCATCTAGCACAGTCAGGACCAAACATGAGCAATCAGCTACTCACCAACAATCTTCTAGACAGAAGATCAAACTTCCTGACAGGGGCGGGCGGAGAACACCCCACAGTACCCAAACAGTACTCAAACAGTACCCAAACAGTACTCAAACAGCTCAGCAACAAAGCAACCAAACTCTGAGCTCACAACACTCCGCATCCAAGTACAGTCAACTTGAAGTTTATATAGGCGTGGCACTCAGGTGTTCCTGGCTGAACTCACAAGCCTGATCATAATCAGACTAATTAACCAACAAAACATGACTGCAGTCAACATACACAAAAACCTGTAGGTGTTAGCATGGACAGCTTCCTCAGGATACATAACACCTCCACCACCAGTGTTTTGTATGGGGTGATGTAGATGTTAAGTAAAAACATTGTACATGACCCATACAAAAACAGTGAGGTTACGTGTAGCGGTCCTCATCACTCAAACAGACTAAAAACCTCATTAAAACTAGTCTGTCAAACCGCTAACAAATAATCTACAGGTACACTCAAAAGGTTTTAAAACCAAAACGACGTCTTGGGTCTGGTTGTATCCTAAAAAGCTTTTGCTTATCAACCCGCCAAACACCAACACCATGTTTGATGAGGTTAATCAGAAAACAAGAGCGTTGTCTCTCATTTGTAGACAGAGGGCAGCTGTTCTCCTCCACTTCAGTACTGGTCAGTACTGGACAGCTCTCTCTGGTCGGCTGTAACAACACCTTTTTGTCAGTTTTAGCAGCTTTGATTTCAGCTACTCTGTAAATACAGAAAAGTGTGTTAGATGCAGAATCATGCACAATACTTCCAATACAAGGCTCTAGCTTGTCATCTCTCACAAGCAAAAATAAAGCATGTTCTGCTGCAGTTCTAATCAATGGTCTCACATAGTCCATCAATACTCTCTCATTCTTCACGGTGGCTGGAACGGGAAAAGAAAGAGCAGGAGGTTTTGTTGCGTGTGACTTCACCTCCTCTGAGATCTTCAGGTCCTCACTTGACTGAACTGGGAGTAGTTCAGTGTCAAACAACTGTAAAAAACAGTCACTGAGATCGACGTCATCTTCTTCCTGAAGATGAAGCAAGAGTTTCACTTCCTCCACTGGAATCTGTTTTTCTTCACAGTCCATCAGGAAGCTATTACTCAAAACAAACTCATCCTCTTCTTCCTCCGGTTGATGTTCTAGAGGCGCCCCCTTCTGTTGAGGTGTGAGAGGCACCCGCATAGACACAGATGATGCATCAAAGTTAGGACATGCGTGTGGTAGCTCACCTGCTTGAGTGCAAAGCACTGGTGCAGTTACCACCGGATGACAGGCAGTGGGACAGGAACGTTGATTTGTCATCCTCAACGCTCTCATCTCCTTCAGCAGCTCCAGTCTTTTTTGTTCAAACTCTTTCTGCAGTTCCAAATCCTCTAGTTCCCAACGATGCTTCTTTTCCTGCCAAGCAGCTTGAAGGCTTTGTTTTTTAATTTCCTGTTCTTTTAAGAACGATTGATGTTTTTGTAAGATAAACTCTTTTTCTTTCCTCATTTGTTTATCCTGTTCTCTTTTTAAAGCAGCTTCATTTTCCTTTTCCTTTAGACGCTCTGTATCATTTACCTCAGGAAAAATGTCAAGCATAAATAATTTAGTCAACAGTTCACCTTTAAAATGTTTTTCATGAATGCGGCGTCTTATATCAATGTTGAAGTGTTCTGCCACACTCAACATTTGTTCTATAGTGCAGTCAGCAAAGACCTGCACCGTGGGCTGTTCAATAAATTTCTTCAAATTGAACTCCATGATGTGAACACAAACAGCTTTTAAGCTGTACCCCTCTTCAAAAGACTTTCACTGTAAACAACAGCAAAAAAAAATCCCAGCTGCATTTGAACGCAGCACAATCCAAAAACACACACACACACAGCTGCGTGTTTCAGCTCAATCAGCAACCAGGAGCTGGTTCTGTCAGCTCCAGAGAGTGCAAACTACAGCACACAGCTGTCAACACACACCAAATGTAAAAAAGGAGCAATTATATAACTGCGGTCCAAAAACACTTGGCTTCAAAAGACTTCACAACACTCTCAATATTTTAAGCAACCAACAGCAGGTTTAATTAATTAACCCAACAAGGATCACAACAGCTCAACAAGGACTCAAAAAAATCCAGACAACGTCTCAAAGATCCAGACAAGGATTCAAAAAGGATTCAAAAATCCAGACAAGGGCTCAAAAAGGATTCAAGAATCCAGACAAGGACTCAAAAAGGATTCAAAAATCCAGACAAGGGCTCAAAAAGGATTCAAGATCCAGACAAGGAGTCAAAAGGGATTCAAGATCCCGGACGAGCCCCCAAAATATGTTACGGCTGGCTCAGGCCGAACACATTAAAGGGACACAAGACACAAGAAGGCAGAAGGTAAATTAAAAAACTTTATTGTAAAACTGCCCGACTCCTCCCTCCAGGTGCGGAGTGCACCGTCTTCTGGCACAGGGCAACAAAAAAAAGAGCAAAACAGACAAAAGTTCAAATAAATGGTGGACAAGAGTGAGTCAGCCAAAAATAAGATAACGTCACCAGCGCAGGGCCAACCCATAAAAACAGGGCCGTCGAAGCCTGTCTAGTGACGGACTACCTAACCAAAGGGGACTCTAGGGGTAAAAGAAAACCGAGAACTGAACTACCGATCTCACTCTGTCATCAGGCAAACAAAAAGAGTCCAAACAGCTGGTCACCACCAGCTACACAACCTCCTGGTTAAACCAAGTTAACCAAACCACACAGGTCAGCCTCCCTCTTCTGAGCAAGATCCAAATGTCAGTAATGCAGCCTACAGCCACCAAGTGCACCAAGCACTGCAAAGCCAAAAATGAGCAACCATTCCTAAGTGCTTCAAGCACAGTCAAACTTCACAAGGACACATGAGCAGACAATTTCTAAGTGCATCTAGCACAGTCAGGACCAAACATGAGCAATCAGCTACTCACCAACAATCTTCTAGACAGAAGATCAAACTTCCTGACAGGGGCGGGCGGAGAACACCCCACAGTACCCAAACAGTACTCAAACAGTACCCAAACAGTACTCAAACAGCTCAGCAACAAAGCAACCAAACTCTGAGCTCACAACACTCCGCATCCAAGTACAGTCAACTTGAAGTTTATATAGGCGTGGCACTCAGGTGTTCCTGGCTGAACTCACAAGCCTGATCATAATCAGACTAATTAACCAACAAAACATGACTGCAGTCAACATACACAAAAACCTGTAGGTGTCAGCATGGACAGCTTCCTCAGGATACATAACAATATATATGTATATATATATATATATATATATGTCAAAGTCAACTTTATTGTCAGATCTGCAATATGTACAGTGCAGGACATACACAGGACCGAAATTGCGTTTCTCTCAGTCCCTCGGTGCAACAGTAAACATCTAAACATTGAAACACTGAAACATATAATAATAGACATAAGCATAAAATAGTAAAACTAACACTGTCCTGAGTTTTTTTTGCATAGTGGTATAAAAAAAGAGTATAAAAAGTATAACTAAAATAAACTAAAGGTTTCTAGCATTGACATTTGCAAAGTGGCAAAGCAGCGTATGAGTCAATGTACACAGTATATGTATGAGGTAGTAGTTGATGTTGTTGTAGAGGCAAAAAGTGGCATATGCAGTAAGGCACATTGGGCATCCCTAAATAAGACCGTTCAGAGCACACTGTATATGTACCAGCAGTGGTGTAGATATTAGAGTAGTGTAAATAAATGTAAACAGTAGTAATTACATGTAAGCAGTAGTAATAAAAGTAAACAGTATTAATAAATGTAAACAGAGAATGTAAACAGTATTATGATTATAGGCAGTGATGTAATACAGACATTAGTGCAAGTATGAGAAGTAGTGCAAACTGTATGAGCACATGACCGAGAGTTTAGTGAAAACCCGTTTGGTGACACAGAGTCTAGTGTTAAAAACTTTGTGTTGAGTGATAATATGTGAGAAAGTTTTAGTGTTAAGGCAGTTCAAATGGGAGGGGAGGCAGAGCAGGCAGAGTGTTTAGCATTCTGACTGCCTGATGAACAGAGCTGTCTCTCAGTCTGCTGGTTCGAGCCTGGAGACTCCTCAGTCTCCTCCCTGATGGCAGCAGTCTGAAGCAGCTGTGTAGTGGGTGTGTGGGATCACCTGCCATGCGGTGGGCTTTCCGAGTGAGGCGTTTGCTGTGTAAGTCCTGCAGTGAGGGCAAGGAGGTGCCCACGATCTTCTCAGCTGCTCTCACAATGCGCTGGAGGCTCTTGCGGCAGGATGCAGTACATGCACCAAACCACACAGTGATGCAGCTGGTCAGGACACTTTCTATGGCACCTCTGTAGAAGGTGCTCATGATGGGGGTTGAAGCTCCAGCCCTTTTCAGCTTGCGGAGAAAGTAGAGACGCTGGTGAGCCTTCTTTGCCAGTGCTGCAGTGTTCCTGCTCCAGGACAGGTCCTTTGAGACGTGCACTCCCAGGAACTTGGTGCTGTCTACTCTCTCCACTGCGGTGCTGTTGATGGTCAGAGGGGGATGTTGGGCATCCCTCTTCCTGAAGTCCACAACAATCTCCTTTGTCTTCTCCACGTTGAGAGTGAGATTGTTGTGTCCGCACCACAAGGCCAGGCGGCTATATATGTATATATATGTGTATATATATATGTGTATATATGTATATATATATGTGTATATATGTATATATATATGTATATATATATATGTATATATATATTTATATGTATGTATATATATATATATATGTATCTTGGTGCTGAGGTCGCCGAGGTGGTTAAAAAGCTCCGCGGTGGCAAGGCTCCGGGGGTGGATGAGATTCGCCCGGAGTTCCTTAGGGCTCTGGATGTTGTAGGGTTGTGTTGGCTTACGCGACTCTGCAATATCGCGTGGACATCGGGGGCAGTTCCCTTGGATTGGCAGACTGGGGTGGTGGTTCCCCTATTTAAAAAGGGGGACCGTAGGGTGTGTTCCAACTATAGGGGGATCACACTCTTAAGCCTCCCTGGTAAGGTCTATTCAGGGGTTCTGGAGAGGAGGGTCCGTCGGATAGTCGAACCTCGGATTCAGGAGGAGCAGTGTGGTTTTCGTCCTGGTCGTGGAACACTGGACCAGCTCTACACCCTCAGCAGGGTCCTGGAGGGTGCGTGGGAGTTTGCCCAACCAGTTTACATGTGCTTTGTGGACTTGGAAAAGGCATTCGACCGCGTCCCTCGGGGGGTTCTGTGGGGGGTACTCCGGGAGTATGGGGTACCAGGCCCTTTGATATGGGCTGTTAGGTCCCTGTACGACCGGTGTCAGAGCTTGGTCCGCATTGCCGGCAGTAAGTCAGGCTCGTTTCCAGTGAGAGTTGGACTCCGCCAAGGTTGCCCTTTGTCACCGATTCTGTTCATAACTTTTATGGACAGAATTTCTAGGCGCAGCCAAGGTGTTGAGAGGATCCGTTTTGGTGGCCTTACGCCAAAAATACACTACATGCGTTCCGGCTCCGCCCCGCTCCGGTCCGACCTCCGCAGCAAATACGCACCCATTATAATCAATGACAGAATTTACACTGGCTCCGCACGGCGGCGGCGAGCTGCGGAGAGCGGACGGCAGTCCGTCAAAATTAGAAATTTTTCTATTACTGCTGGACGCCGGAGCTGTGCGGAGTCAACTTTTGAAGATTACGTCGCACCAACAGGAAAAGGAATCAGAATCAGAATCAGAATCAGGTTTATTGGCCAAGTATGTTGACACACACAAGGAATTTGTTTCCTGCTGTTTGTGTCTCTCTAAGTGTCTCTCTAAAAATGCTAAAAATTATACAGATACTTTACATAAAAAAAACGTACAAATAATACACAAAATACAGAAGGATTCACATCACATGGGGGTTGTGAATGGGTTGGGGGTCACGCTGATGGATGTCTGATGATCAGCTGTTGATGATGGTGATGGCCTGGGGGAAGAAACTGTTTTTGTGTCTGGCAGTCTTAGTGGACAGAGATCTGTAGCGTCTGCCAGACGGGAGGAGTTGGAACATGTTGTGACCCGGGTGTGTGGAGTCTGTGATGATTTTTCCAGCCCGTTTCCTGGTTCTTGCGTGGTACAAGTCCTGAATGGAGGGCAGTGAAGCCCCAATGACTTTACGAGCACAACTTCCGTATTTACAAAATAAAATCACCACGGGCGGACTTAATCCTAGCTCTATACGGATTTATTTGTACAAAAATGCTGTCAAACTATCATTTATGACTACGCCTACAAACGCAATACAAGAAATAAATAAATAAATAAAGTATTTTATTCTGAAATGTAATACATCACTTCCTGTTGCTCAAACCATGTCCTGTCGCTCATTTACGAGAGAAGATCAAGGCAGCAGTCTCTACTGTTGTTCTCCTTCTTCCACCGAATGAATTGTTTTGTTCTGACTTACTTATTTATCACTTGATTTATCGCGCGATCCCGCAAATCCCGCGCATGCGTCTAGGAGCGGCGCATGCAGGCGGACCTGAGCTGAGCGGAGGTAGTGGAAATTGGAGTTTGAGATGCTCAGCTGCGACCTGCGGAGCGGACCGCATGTAGTGTATTTTTGGCGTTAGAATCGCTTCTCTGTTTTTTGCAGATGATGTGGTCCTATTGGCTTCATCAGATCGTGATCTACAGCTTTCGCTGGAGCGGTTTGCAGCTGAATGTGATGCGGCCGGGATGAGGATCAGTTCCTCCAAATCCGAGGCCATGGTCTTGAGCCGGAAAAGGGTAGCATGCCCTCTCCGGGTCGGGGAGGAGGTCCTGCCCCAAGTGGAGGAGTTTAAGTATCTCGGGGTCTTGTTCACGAATGAGGGAAAACTGGAGCGTGAGATCGATAGGCGGATAGGTGCAGCGTCCGCAGTGAAGCGGGCGCTGTACCGGTCTGTCGTGGTGAAGAGAGAGCTGAGTCAAAAGGCAAAGCTCTCAATTTACCGATCGATCTACGTTCCCACCCTCATCTATGGTCATGAGCTTTGGGTTGTGACCGAAAGAACGAGATCTCGGATACAAGCGGCTGAAATGAGTTTTCTCCGCAGGGTGTCTGGACTCTCCCTTAGAGATAGGGTGAGAAGCTCAGTCATCCGGGAGGGACTCGGAGTAGAGCCGCTGCTTCTCCACATCGAGAGGAGCCAGTTGAGGTGGCTCGGGCATCTGGTTAGGATGCCTCCTGGACGCCTCCCTGGTGAGGTGTTCCGGGCATGTCCCACCGGGAGGAGACCCAGAGGAAGACCCAGGACACGCTGGAGGGACTATGTTTCTCGGCTGGCCTGGGAACGCCTTGGGATTCCCCCAGAGGAGCTGCTCCAAGTGGCTGGGGAGAGGGAAGTCTGGGCCTCCCTACTTAGGCTGCTACCCCCGCGACCCGACCCCGGATAAGCGGAAGAAAATGGATGGATGGATATATATATATATATATATATATATATATATATATATAGATATATATATATATATAT
>JBBPBX010000600.1:111084-123900 GCA_038048925.1 Garcialebias charrua
ATATACAGTATACACACACATACATAGAGTATAATGAAACAAAAACAACTACTGTACATTATAATGCAAACTATTAATACCAGGAACATGTCTGCATTGGTCTTTGCCCGGAACTTAGCAGTTGCAGTTCCTTAGAAAGGTCACGGTTGAGAGCGTCAGATCATTTTGCAAGGTGTTCCAGGATCCAGGAGCAGAGTAGGAGAAGGCCCTTTTGCCTAGTTCAGACTGCACTGAGGGTACACTACATGTAATAATGCCCTGATGTTCTCATATCACCCTATTGGTTGGTTCTCTAATTATCTCTCAGATTGGAAGCAATGTGTTCAACATAACATTACTTCTTCCAGCTATCTAACTCAGTGGTTCCCAACCCTGGTCCTCAAGGAACACTATCCTGAATGTTTTAGTTGTTGCCCTGCTTTGACACACCTGATTATAATGGATGGGTGATTAACAGGCTTCTGAAGAACTTGAGGAAGTGAATAAATCAATGAAACAGGTGTGTTGAAGCAGTGAAACAACTAAAACATGCAGTTTTCCTTGAGGACCAGGGTTGGGAACCACTGATCTAACTGTTAGCAACGGTGTACCACAAGGTTCAATCTTAGGATCCACCCACTTCACAATCTATATAAGTAATCTAGGTCAGTTTATTCCTGATGCATCCTTATATTTTTATGCTGATGACACGGTTGTTTATTGTCGAGCACAACACTTTTTTTGTTGTTGCTAATCACCCAATAAATAGACAAAACTACCAGTTGGACCCCATTGGAGACCGTGGAAATACACTTGTCCAGTGGTATAATGTCAGAGTTATGACTCTTCAGGAGAATTAACTTCGAAACCAGATCCATGAAATGAGCCAGTGAGTTGTTAAGATGATGACTTCATTAGTTGGCTATACAACTGCCGAGATAATGATCGTTTGTGGGTATGTGGTTGCTGTAGCATGTGTGTCTGTGTGTGTGTGCTGCACATTTGATTCTTATAGGATTAATCCTGCATGCACATGACAAAGCCTGCTATGTTATTCAAAAATGTGAGTCCTGACATAAACAAAGCTCCCCAGTCTTTGCTTCACTGTAATACCAAGGAACACAAGTATACGAGTGCACCTTAAGGGCGTCGATTCTGCTCCATATTCCTTACATGTGCATTTACTGAAATCAATTTTACATCTCATTTGTGTATTTTTATGATCTATTCCATGTTTACTCTACATACTGTAGGGGTGATTCCATTCTCAGAGATTTTGTCAGGCTTTAAAAGGATAAATGTCCTGGTGTTTTCAACTGCTGCTCTGTAACTGTGATAGAAATGATAAAAGAAACAAGAAAGCACTAAAGAGGAATAGGAGATGGAGAGATGAATTGATAACATTTGTCAGAAAAAAATGGCAAAACGAGCAGTTAAGCAATTTTGAAAGATAAACAAAAAAATAAAAGGGTGTAATAAAGTTGATTTATATAACACTTTGCACACACAGTAAACCCATTTCCCAAGCATGCACGTGCTGACATGACACCAGTTCTCACTTTCATTTGTAATCATGCACCTACTGACATTCACTGTTATTGTGTGAACAGCAGAGGGAACAACATTTTACAATGACACTAATGTGTCTATGACTGTGCGATTTTACGGGTCTCCACAACTATTTGATTAGTTTATTATTTGGCTAAATTAGCTGTATGATATTTTATGTGCTCGCGTGCAGTTCATTATGTTTAAGAAAATAAAAAATCCAACTCAAATATTTCTAAAAACCAATAAGCAATTACATGTAAAGTAAACTAGATTAAAGTAAAGTCTTAAGGTTATGGACAAAAGAAGAAAAGTCCAAAAAGATTTTGGACAAAAAATGAAATTACAGTATATGAAAAATAAAATAACAGAAAAAGTAGACTGCAGAAGAAAGGGAAGACTGACATGTTTAACTGCTTATCACGGCAGCTGTGGCTGCAGTGGCGGCTGGTGATTTTTTTTTATGGGGGCACGCCATAAACTGTTAAATTTTTTTTAAACATGTGTAGAAGTATGCATAATTATGTTTGTATACTGTAAAGTAAGTTTGTTCATGTTTTTATTTGTATATATCAGGTGAAGTATATATACAAGAGAGTACTGTTTGTTTATTACAGCTCAGCCTTTAACTCCATAGTCCACTCCAGGGTGATAATTAAGCTGTGCAATCTTGGACTGAACACCCACCCTTTTAAGTGTTTCAGTGTCACAGTTTCCTGACAGGCAGACAACAGCTACAAGCACACATCATCATCCCTCCCATTCAACAAACAAATCATGTTTTATTAATGATAGTTTTATACAAATGGATACCCATTTGTATAAAACTATCATTAATAAAACATGGTTCATCTTCACCTTGTTTGAGGCATCAGTGTGAAAAAAGAATGGGAATGTTCTGCAGTCAATTTTTGGACAACTTCTATCATATTCTGTTATAATTATTTTAGTAATACAAGTTCATAATATAAATAGAATTGTGAGGGACCAGACTTAAATAAGGACAAAGGTGTTCAAAAATCCACCAAATAATTCAATTTAATAGTTCCAAAAATAAACTAACAAAAAATAATTAAATTTCAATGAAAAATAAATCAAAAGATAATAACAAATTTGGGCCCAACTTAAACAGGTCAACTGAAGTCTAACAAGGAGGAATGATTCCAGATTAGATTTTAAATAACTGATTTATGGGGAAGAAAAACGATCTATTTTACTGTGATTGTTATTTCAACAACCTAAACAAAACAACTTGATATTATATATGAATGTTATAATATAATGTGATAAGATAAATAAGACTTGACTTAGTATTAAGTATTAGAGTACATAAGTACATAAGTATTAGACATATGATTATTTTATTATTAACCTTGTGGTGCCCAACCCACTAAACACAGGGATACAGTTATATGCCTATTAGTGCTTTTTATCTGTAGAACAAGATAGTTTGCAGGCTGTCATAACACTGACCATCATTATTTAACATGAGCATTATTGAGCATGCATCAGGGTACTTCCATGGCACATTTTTATCTGTATAAATACTTAATAATTCAATGTTAATAAGAGCTAGTTACTTGCAAAGGGCTTTGTTTTCATTCTCCAGATCAATACAGAGTTAAGAAATAGTATAACACCACCAGTGACATTTATTTAGTATATAAAATTGTTAATATTTGATAATTTTTTATAAGCAAATTAAAATAAATGTAGCCATCAGAGTCAATAACCAGGCGGCTAGCGCTAGCATGCTAACAAACAAACAAAGAAAAAAACAAACTCATCACTTCTCACTTGCAGTCAGCTGAAGGCTTTTTTCACAGAGCCATCTAATATCTGAGAGGCATATCAGTCAGAAATGCAAATAGATATTAAATAAAGGGCTTTAAATTATTTAAAACGTACCTGAGTAAGCCTGCTTCAGTCACTGCACAGCTCTGTAATCCCAGACAAAAAAATAAAAATTTAATAAATAAATAAACGACCGGAAACACGCTGTCGATACGCAGCGTTCACGTTAGACGAGTCCAGGTCTAGGGCGGCGAAAACTGCGCCCTGAACACTCCAATAGTTTTGTAAAGATGGGACATAACTGCACATGTGCAACTGATAACGAGAGTCAATGGTTTAGCTGCCGGCGCCCAGAGAGGACCGGAAGTACGTCACAATTAGGGGTTGAACGAGTACATAATTTTTAAGCTCGACATTAACATAAAAAAACTCAAGTGGCACTCGATTAGTCAATGACGTCACAGTGTCTTATGATGCAAAATAAATAAATAAATATAAATGCATAAAAACGTCTTTACAAAAAGAAAAAAAAGACCAACAAAACATTGGGAGCATTTATTATGCTCCTATCATTTATCATACTGCAGATAAGTCACAGGAAAAACAAAACTATTAGTTATTATTATTAATATTAAAAGTGAAAGTAAGGCGCTGAACCGAAACTTAAAAAACAAATGGGGCCACAGCCACACCGTACCACCGCCTGCAGTGCTGTGCAATTTAGGTTTACTTTTAGAGATTGTGTTTATAGTTTTTAATAGGTCTAGAGAGATGAATATTTGTTTCTTTTTGTTTGTGAAACGAGAGAGAGGACGCCGTTTCGGCCGTGTTATATATGTGACCTGCAATGCAACACTGCCCCCTGCTGTCACAATCTACTACGGTGTTCAAAGCAAAGAAAATCAACAGGATGATTCAATGAGTAGCGCAATTTATAAAATTATAAACTGTTTTACCTTTTTGACAAGACTGGACCAGCTCCATACATCCGTGCGCACAAAGGAATACATTTTGTAGCGTCTACTAAAAGCTAAAAGCTACCCCGCGCTCGGTTTTTAATCACGTGATGTGACGTACTGACGTTACCGCGACGTGATGACGTCACTACGGGTACTCGAGGTGGACAAAAAAGCCTCGATAGAAGTCAAAGCACTCGATCTGTCGATAACTCGGTTACTCTGTTAAACCATTAGTCACAATCAGAAAACGTTTTTTGAAACAAACAATATAACTCCTCATTACTCATAAAATATTTATCCTACACAACTAAAAACACATATGCATATATTTCGAAATATTTTTATTTTATTATTTCATTTTTATAAAAAAAAAATTAAGTCTTCAAATGGTGGAGCAGCTGCAGAGGTTCCAGAAGGGCGGCGCCCTAGCGCCCTCTAGTGGCGGGCCGCCCCTGGTTATCTGAATATATAAATTAGTGTTTCTGAGTTTAATTATTGTTAATAACTGATTACAAATCTACGGTTGCCGAGGGGTGCAAACGCGCCGCAAGAAGAGACGCTCTGCAAACGGACGGCTGCAAATTTTAAAAAAGAGTTGCGAACAGAAAAAGCTACAACGGAAGTGCTCCAGACCACTAGGGGCAGTCGAACAAAGAACAAATCATAAAGCATATTATAGTTTTCGGAATGGCACTAGTTATTTGTGTATTTAAACTTATTTATTTTAAGAATATTTTACACGTATTCGAAACTATCTCGTATTTGTTTTAATACTGTGCATTTAAACTTATTTATTTTAAGAATATTTTACACATATTCGAAACTATCTCGTTGTATTTGTTTTAATACTGTGCGGAAGAGGAGCAATACAAGAATGCCAGGCTGGGTTGTACTGTATTTGTTTTAATACTGTGTGGAAGAGGAACGATACAAGGATGCCAGGTTGGGTCAGTGGTCTAAGTCTTAAACTCTAATGCTGAATCCTCACCAAACGCATCTCGCGCAGCTGAAGCAGCCACTTTACATTGAAAGTCTATGTGGCCGCGCATCTTGGAGCAGCGGGGCGTGAAGCCTCGGATATAGTTGACGCGTCGCATAGGGCGCGCGGCCAAAGTGACGCAATCGCGAAGTCCCCGCCCCACGCTTTGGCCAGCGCGTTGGTTTCGCGCGTGGTCGTGCACCTCCCAGATTTTGAAGCTCCGCAAGCCTAGCGCGCGCGCCGAATTGATTGACAGGTCGGGTGTGGACCTCACGACAGCCTTCACGCCAGAATCTGCAGCTGTCTGCGCCGCTGTGGTCGTGGAAACGGCGTCGCGACGCATGGAGGAATGTTTTTTATGTGATTCAAATGCATTAAATTCCCCGAGCGAGCGGAAAGCTATTTGTTTTTGTTGTGTGATTTCAAACAGTTCTTCTTCTACGGTAGATTTCTTCTTCTACACCCTTTCTTGCAACATATGCACAGGTTTTAGAGGGTACTGCCACCTGCTGGTCAGTAAAAGAACAGCACTTTGCCAAGCGCTGCCGTGCCACACTATAAACGCATGCACAGTGCGCGCGCAGCACGTGCACTCCAGCTTGCGGACCAAAGCGCGACTATATCAGAGGCTTGACGCGGCGCATCTACAGCAGTTCAAGCAGCGCAGCAGAGCACAGCAGCTCCTTTTCACGCGCGCGCCCAAAGCAGCCAAGCAACCAAGCAGCAGAAGCTAAAATATTCATGCTTTTGGCTGCTCGGCGCGGAGCAGCAACCACTCTGCTATGAGATGACGCAACGACGACGGGACTTTTTGTGGACTTTTTAAACTTACCTCGTCGAGCCTCCTTGAAGAAACCAGCCATCCGGTAAGAAACGTGGCTTTTTTACAGTAGCTGCTGTCTGCTCGAGCGTATGATCACCCCAAACATAAAAAAAAAACATTTTAATCTCAACAAAGACTTTTTGAGCTGCAGTTCGGCTCGTAAAAAACCCACTCAAATAGTAACGAGGCTCCCGTGAAGCTGATTTTATCTGCTCGGTGCACAGAAAAACAACACTATCTGACCAGGAAGGGAGCCACACGCTGCTCCCAATGCGCGTCTGCAGTGGAAACAGACATCTGTTGACAAGCAGCAAACACGGTGCATTGGGAGCTTTGGATGCGTTCAGTGAGGACCAGGCATAAGAGATCTCTTTGGATGCGAGAGACCTGAGTTCGATCCCCAGTGTTGGAAATTTTGTGGTATTATTTTCTTTTTTTTAAGCCTTTTGTTTTGGATAGATCGAACCAAGCAACAACAAAGATGTAGATGTATTTATCTATTCCACCCGATCTAGCCAAAAACAAAAGGCTTAAAAAAAGGCTTAAAAAAAAGAAAGTAATACCACAAAATTTCCGAGATCGGGATTCGAACCAGGGTCTCCCGCATCCAAAGACATCTCTTAGAGTCTAAGACTTAGACCACTGACCCAACCAGGCGTTCTTGTATAGCTCCTCTTCCGCACAGTATTAAAACAAATACGAGACAGTTTCGAATAGGTGTAAAATATTTTTAAAATAAATAAGTTAAAATACACAAATAACTAGTGCCATTTCGAAAACTATAATATGCTTTATGATTTGTTCTTTGTTCAACTGCCCCTAGTGGTCTGGAGCACTTCCGTTGCCTAGCAGTGTTTTGTCTGTATTTGCAGCACTTCCGTTGTAGTTTTTTCTATTTGCAGCCGTCTTTTAAAAAATTGCTGCTGTTTTTTAAAATTTGCTGCTGTTTTTTAAAATTTGCTGCAGTTTTTTTTTTTTTTTTTAAATTTGCAGCGTTTGCACCCCTCGGCCACCGTACAAATCAGCTTATTTTAGAACGTAAATAACACCAAGCGCGCACACAAGAACTTCCCACCCACTTCAAGTTTTTAAGCTTGCGTCGGACCTGGAAATAGCAACATGCCTCGGTGGTTCATTGGAAGCGCGTCGGGTTGCCACGCCAAGCTTTATCTCGACTCGGGTTCGATTCTCACTTGGTTGAACTTATTTTACGTTTGTCTTTTATTGGATTTTAAAAAAGGGGTTTGTGTTATGCCTGTGGTTAACACAAACTCTTTTTTTTATCCAATAAAAGACTAACTAAAATAAGTTCAACCAAGTGAGGAAATGGCGTTGGCTAAGAACTCCCCACCCACTTCAAGGCGGCTCTCCGCACACTGCGAAATGAGCGGGGGCGGGCCAGGCTGGGCTCAGGGGCAACCCGGGACGAGCTGGGCCCGGGAGGGCTGTGCAGTGCAAAAACGGCTTGTGTGTGTCCTGAACCTCACACTGGTTGTCCGTCCCCACAGACACACCGGCTCCAGTTTCCAGGCAGGAGACGAGCGGCTGCTTTATGGGAGCGTTCCTCACCTCAGCGACCAGTCCAGACACTGCAACACCACCCGACTGGACTTCCTGTCCAAACACGACTCTGCCCTCAAACTGGAAAGCCAATCACGGCACAGCAGCATCAGGGACCTGAGCGCCGTCCTCGGAGTCAACAGGATGATGGAGGACGGAGTCCACAGGATGATGGAGGACGACGGAGCTGCAGTCTGAGACACAGCAGCTTGTCGTTTGTAGAACTGAGCAGGGCGACACTGATGAAGCAGCCGAGCTGTCCGGGTCAGGCTCAGGTTCTGGTCCGGGGCACAGATGTTGCTCCTCTTTGTGATGCAGAGACAGATGTTGCTCCTCTTTGTGATGCAGAGACAGATGTTGCTCCTCTTTGTGATGCAGAGACAGATGTTGCTCCTCTTTGTCTCCATCCAACAACAGACTTGTTGTTGCCTCTGATGTGAATGTTGCTCAAACAAAAAGATTGACTGTGGATCTAAATGTGAACAAACTGCACTTGTTTCGTTTGGACTGGACTCCAGCAGGACGTCTGTGTCCTTCATTTGATTTGTATGTTTCTGGGACACAGAGCTGATGTAGGTTTTTGTTTTCTCTAAAGGAAACTTCATATATCAACTTTGTCAGATAAAGACTGAGGCAGAGGAAAATGATTACATTTATAATGTTCCTGTTTGACCTGAAAACAGAGAAGAGCCTCCAGTGAAACTCACTGAAACGGTTTGCTTCATTTCTAAAAGTCAGAGGAATGAAATGGACCAAATCAAGTTGGTTCAGTGACTCATGTTTGTCCTGATGCTGCTCAATAACCCATGATCCAGCTAAGATGATCTAATGAGGTGGAGTCACGTTCTTTGGACAGATTCTTAGAAGCTGCACCTTCTCATAGAGGATCAACCAGTTTGTTGTTGACATCCAGAACTAGCTGTTCACATGATCAAGGGGGTCACTTTCAGGGATGAAGATGTTCACATCCTTGGCGAAGAGGAACAATGGTTTGAGAGAGGAGTGAAGGAAGCCATCTTTGTGAGGAGAACCCATCCAGAATTAAACAGGGCGGAGCCTCCGTCCAGAGGAACGGACTCCACCTGGTTAGAAGTCTACTTTTATAGAGTCTTGAGTTCTGGGCCATGAAGCAGGATCAGCAGCTTCCTGAGGGAACGCTGCTTTTTATTTCATGACTCTCAACTTGTTTTTATAAGTTCTGCTGTTTTACATTTTAATAATTACGTGTGTGTGTGTGTGTGTGTGTGAGAAATTTGCGGTTTCCTCAAGTCAGTTTGCTGTGGGGGCCATCTTGAATGGGGTTTATTTCAAATTTGATTTCAGTTTCTGCAAGTTTCTTTCAACTATGTCTTGTGGTGCTTGAGATATTTTGCTAACAGCACAACATAAATCAATTAAAAGCAGCAATATAGCTCCCTCTTCAGGTGATAATCCTGTTAAAATAATTGTTTTCTCTTTTCCGTCGTTGGCTCTGTTGGTTCTGACCCAGTCAGAATCCTGGGCCGAGCTTCGTCCTCATCACATCAGATCTCAGAGCATCCCTCGTTAAGTTGAACCTGCTTCACAGCAGTTTACCACAGCCTGTCCGTTGAGGTTGAACATTACTGAATGTGTACATGTGACATGAACACCCCCTCCTCTGTTCATAGCTGTGATGTTTTTAACAAAAGTTCTTTTGATTTGGATGCTCAGCTGGTAGTAGTGAAGAAAGGAGCACTCTTTAGTTATCGTAGTGTTTGTAACGGCCCTCCGCTTTATTGAAATACATCGGAGTAATAAGGTTAATATGAGTTCTCCACACAGGAGTGGCATCAGTTCTGTTTCCACCTTAAATATTGTTGTGCAAAAAGAATCTACATCATCTGTAGCTGCTTATCGTCAGTTAAACACCCCCAACAGTCCAGAAAAACAAACGAGTAAATAAAAGAACTGAAAACATCTAAAACATGCAAAACTGTACAAATTATTACAAAGCAATCCTAGAAAACAAAACCGTGTGACGGAGTGGATGAAATGTCAAGGTGCCAGATGTGAGTTCAGGGTTTACTGTTCCCATCCTCCACCCCCCAGGGCCCTCCAGTCCTCTACATAGAGAATTCATTGGTCTGGACTTTTCCTGAGTTTCTCTTCCTCACTTCTGAAACAGGAACTTCTGAACAAAATGAAAACATTAATTCCCCGCAGCCAACAATTTCTACTCGTAACTGCAGATAAAAACTAGGCAAAGGGTCAAATTACAAACAAAACCAAATACCTGCTCATATAAAATAAACTTTAAATAAAACACTAGGAGCTGAGCAACGAGCGCTGAAGTCCTGTTCTAATGAGCTGCACTGCTCCTCGTTATGTTTCATCACATTCTGATCCAGGAAACACCTGGAAAGGAATAATTCAGCTCCAATGAAGCTCTGTCAAAATGAACAGGAAGTATCTTACCTGTTGTAGATGGTATCCTGAGCACTGATGAGCTAAACACTGTCATCATCCAACGACCTAAATAAACTGGATTATCTGAGATTATAAACTTTAGATCAGTGACAGCTGCAGGTTCATGTAGATCGTCTATTCAGGGCTCACAGCTGACAGGAAGTTCTTTTTCTGACAGAATAAGTCGGATGACAGGAAGTTCCTAATATTTCTGTCAGAATAACATGGCCGACAAGAAGTTCCTAATATTTCTGACAGAATAACACATCCAACAGGAAGTCCCTAATGTTTCTGACAATAACACGGCCGACAGGAAGTTCCTAATATTTCTGACAATAACATGGCCGACAGGAAGTTCCTAATGTTTCGGACAGAATAACACATCCAACAGGAAGTCCCTAATGTTTCTGACAATAACATGGCCGACAGGAAGTTCCTAATGTTTCGGACAGAATAACATGGCCGACAGGAAGCTCCTAATGTTTCGGACAGAATAACATGGCCGACAGGAAGCTCCTAATGTTTCGGACAGAATAACATGGCCGACAGGAAGCTCCTAATGTTTCGGACAGAATAACATGGCCGACAGGAAGCTCCTAATGTTTCGGACAGAATAACATGGCCGACAGGAAGTTCCTAATATTTCTGACAATAACATGGCCGACAGGAAGCTCCTAATGTTTCGGACAGAATAACATGGCCGACAGGAAGCTCCTAATGTTTCGGACAGAATAACATGGCCGACAGGAAGCTCCTAATGTTTCGGACAGAATAACATGGCCGACAGGAAGCTCCTAATATTTCTGACAATAACATGGCCGACAGGAAGCTCCTAATGTTTCGGACAGAATAACATGGCCGACAGGAAGCTCCTAATGTTTCTGACAGAATAACATGGCCGACAGGAAGCTCCTAATGTTTCGGACAGAATAACATGGCCGACAGGAAGCTCCTAATGTTTCTGACAGAATAACATGGCCGACAGGAAGCTCCTAATGTTTCGGACAGAATAACATGGCCGACAGGAAGCTCCTAATATTTCTGACAATAACATGGCCGACAGGAAGTTCCTAATGTTTCGGACAGAATAACATGGCCGACAGGAAGCTCCTAATGTTTCGGACAGAATAACATGGCCGACAGGAAGTTCCTAATATTTCTGACAATAACATGGCCGACAGGAAGCTCCTAATGTTTCAGACAGAATAACATGGCTGACAGGAAGTTCCTAATATTTCTGACAATAACATGGCCGACAGGAAGCTCCTAATGTTTCGGACAGAATAACATGGCTGACAGGAAGCTCCTAATATTTCTGACAATAACATGGCCGACAGGAAGCTCCTAATGTTTCGGACAGAATAACATGGCTGACAGGAAGTTCCTAATATTTCTGACAATAACATGGCCGACAGGAAGCTCCTAATGTTTCGGACAGAATAACATGGCCGACAGGAAGTTCCTAATATTTCTGACAATAACATGGCCGACAGGAAGCTCCTAATGTTTCGGACAGAATAACATGGCTGACAGGAAGCTCCTAATATTTCTGACAATAACATGGCCGACAGGAAGCTCCTAATGTTTCGGACAGAATAACATGGCTGACAGGAAGCTCCTAATATTTCTGACAATAACATGGCCGACAGGAAGCTCCTAATGTTTCGGACAGAATAACATGGCCGACAGGAAGTTCCTAATATTTCTGACAATAACATGGCCGACAGGAAGCTCCTAATGTTTCAGACAGAATAACATGGCTGACAGGAAGTTCCTAATATTTCTGACAATAACATGGCCGACAGGAAGCTCCTAATGTTTCGGACAGAATAACATGGCCGACAGGAAGTTGCTAATGTTTCTGACAGAGTAAAGTTTCATTGATTTAGAAATTTGGGTTTTAAATCTGTAAAACCTGCATCAGTTTTTAGCCTTTAGCTCGTCCGTCCTGAAGCAGTTTTTCAACCTGTAATTGTTCAGACCCATCCACAACAGGTAAGACACTAATCATTCATCATGTTTCCCCAGAAAGCCACTTCATTCTGACCAAACATTTTCTACAAGTTTGTTTGTGAACCGATGAAGAGGAGAAGTCACGAGGTTCGGCAGCTCAGGTCTTCCCGTTTTGTAGCTCCAGTCCAGGTTTTTACAAATCCAGCTCATGGAGACCATCAGAAGCTACGTGCTGACTCCTGCAGGCGTTTGAAGTGTTTACATTCTCTTTTTAGTGTTTTACAAACGTGTTGAACATAAAATTCAAACAAATGTCAAAATAACAGGTAAAAAAGTAAAAGTGGTTTAAAATGGCTTCTGTGTGAAAATAACCTGAAAACAAACCGGAGTTTATTTTCCTTCTCATATATTAACTCTGCTTTGAACCTATGTACATCGTGGTGGTGGTGGGGGGGTGTCAATGCTACAACCGAGGCTGCTTGATGATGTCACTCGCTGTCAACCAATGAGGTGGAGAGTAGTGATGATGTCACGAGCTGCTGAGGCTCAGTCTCTGCAGAGTGGAGGAGGAAAATAAAAAAAATCTTTTCTCTCATGTCTCAGGCCACGTCCAGGACCCATAAATAAATTAAAACTCCCCCCACCCCACCCATACAAACCTTTACCTCTGGGGTGGGTGGGTTCACACATCCTTGAGCTGCAGCACCCACCACTCGTATATGACACCCCCTCCTTCTGAAGCCCTGAGTGTTCCCATCGTGGAGGAGCAGAGCGGGCCAAATGTTCATTGTGGG
>JBBPBX010000601.1:0-15130 GCA_038048925.1 Garcialebias charrua
TAAACCCAAATGAGCGGTGAGGGTTTGCTGGGAATGTGTGGCAGAAGAACCCGTCAGAAAGGTCTTCAACTCACAACTCTGGGAGATCTTTAACCACATCTTAGTTGAGGTGGGGGACATTGAGTCTGAGGTGGCCATGTTCCACATCTCAATTGTTGAGGCCTTGAGCTGTGGCAGCAAGGTTGTTAGTGTTTCTCATGGTGGCCATCCATCACCTCGGTGGTGGCCACCCCAGGTTAGGGAGACTATCAAGCTGAAGAAGTAGTCCTATCAGTCCTTGTTGGCTGGTGGGACTCCAGAGGCTGTTCAGGAGTACCGGCGGGTCAAGCTGTCTACAGCCTTTGCTGTTGCTGAGGCAAAAGCTCAGCTGTGGGAGGAGTTTGGTGAGGCCTTGGATAAAGACTCTTGCTCAGCTTCAAGGAGATTGCTGTTGACCGCAATCAGTGATCTTGTCAGGAGGTGGAAGGAATAAGTCTCAAACCTTTTCAGTCCCACTGGCACATCTTCCATGGAGGAAGCTGAGTCAGGGTAATTTGGGGTTGTCTGTCCATAATGGTGGCTGAGGTTGCTGACATAATTAAAAAGCTCAGTGGCAGCTGGGCTCCGGGTTGGATGAAATACATCCTGATTTCCTTAAGGCTCTGGATGTTATGGGACTGTCTTGGTTGACATGCCTTTGCAACATTGCATATACATTGGGGGCAGCATCACTGGATTGGCTGACTCAGATGATGACCTCTTATACCCTCTTCAAAAAGGGGGACCAGAGGGTTTCTAGTATCATCACTCTCCTTAGCCTCCCTGGTAAGATCTATTCAGGGATACTGGAGACATGAGTCTGATTGTTGGTTGAATCTCAGAACCAGAAGGAACAATGGGGGTTCCATCATGGCCTCATCTGAGATTGACAGATGGATTGGTACAGTGCCTGCAGTATTGCAGACTCCCTGCCAGTTTGTTGTAGTGAAGAAAGAGCTAAGCTGTAAGGTGAAGTTCTCTGTTTACCGGTCAGTCTACATGTTTACCTTTACCTATGGTCACAAACTTTGGGCAGTGACCAAAAGTACAGGAGCATGGATACAGTCAGTTGAAATGAGTTTTCCTCCACAGGGTGGTTGGATTCTCCTTTAGAGATAGGGTGAGGAGTTCAGTTATCCAGTAGAGACTCAGAGTAGAACCGATGCTCCTCCACATAAAGAGGAGCCAGTTGAGATGGTTCAGGCATCTAGTAAAGATGTTCCCTAAACGCCTTCCAAGGGAGGTGCTTCGGGCTTGTCTGAATGGGAGGAGACCCCAGGGAAGACCAAGGACATGTAGTGATACACCTAGCCTCTGTTATTTTAGGCTTGACCTTTAAGTACACCTCTCTGCATCTCTCTGAAACTCTCAGTGTTACACCTTCTTGAAGCCTTCAAGGAGACGAGTAAACACTATTTTGGTTAACAATTATTATGAATTAATGGACACTAATTAATCAGATTGAACTTTCTCTTTAATGTGTGTTAATTCAGAATTGATCAAACAGTATTTCTGTCATTTCAATGATGATCTGTTACTTGCATGACTTTGACCCTTCGGCTGGTTTATTTCTGCAGAACACGCAGTCTTTGAATCTAAAGCACAAGGTCAGAGTAAACGTAACTTGCAGCTTCTTTTGTGTTGTCTATGAAGTTAGCCATAACATTTTCTGTGCTCACAAGCAGGCCACCTGGCTGTTTATGTAAACAGTTTTCCTGCTGTCCGTCAAGAGACTTTCTGCCTATGGGATCATACTTCCATCTTTTATTTTGTTAATACCCGCCAGTAGTCATTTAGGAGGTGGGTCAGATCCCGCCTCCCATATAATGGGCACTTCCTATTTGGAAGTTAGAGTTTCGAGGAGAACGAACTGTCAACCTGCTCTCTCCTCTCTGAAAGCTGGAGACGGCCCGGTCATGTGTCAACGACCCACGTCTCAGCGGAATCATAGTAAAGCCTTACTGTGATCCTTTCACACTCCTGGAAGAATTTGTTTTCTAAAGTTTTATTTTGAAAGTCAGTCTGTGCGCTTGACCGTTTGTTTCCTGCCGAGGGAGGCGAGTTCCTCGTATCGTGAATCAGCACACTCACTCACGCTGAAGTCCAACTGGACGGCCACTGGACAAACCCATCCACGTGTGTGTCCACAAACTTCTCCACTCTTGAGTTTTTGGAAGAGAACTAACTGCCAACTGGTTTCTCTCCTTTGGGGAAAGCTGGAGACGTCCGGTCATTGTGCCAACTAGACCCACGTCTTCAGCAAAGGTTCAAACAGCACGTCAGCTGTGAACCCCTTCGAGTGTCACAGCTCCAAGCGGTGACACTCTTTCTGAAGTTATCTTGAACAAAACCAGAACCAGGCATCACTCTGGGAGGCCGACGCAGACGGTCTCGAGACCGTGGCAAGATGAAAGTGGTCGCCTGTAAAACGCAGCAGCATGCACGTCTGGCTTGACTAATTTACCGGAGTCGAGACAGGATCATCTTCACGAAGGTAAAAGTGTTTCATCACGGTACGGACGTCCAGCCGAAACCGAGCAGAGGGTGCCATCACTGGTTAAACATCTCAAGATAAGATTCAACCATTTCATTTCAATCTTTTATCTTTCCTCCTTAAACTCCTCCTTATGTTTGTTTTCACCATGGTAAACTTTAAGTAATGTGCCAAACAGAAAGGTCCAACTGTCTGTTTGTTTTTATTTTGAATTCTTGTCAACGTAGTTATTAAATCAGAGCTAATATCGATACAAATGTTTAATGTAATTTTTGTGATAGTTTCAATAACTGAACAATAACGCCAATCTGCATGTGAACCATGGCAATAGCTGTCATGGTTGTTCCCACTTCCGAGAGTCCTCGCAACTCTATAGCACATTCTGTCTGGGGTAACACTCTGCCAACACTGTTAGCGGCGGTCCGTAGCCTCTCAAACAGCTCGGCCGACATGATAGTCGCGTCTGAGCCGCTATCCAGGAGTGCTTCTCGCGTGAACACCCCTTCCAGTCTGAGTGGCAGGTAAGCTTTCTTAGCGTGCCCCATTCTCATAAATTTACACAGAAACCTTCTAGGTTTAAGCACACGCCTCTGAGTACGTGTAACTCCGTCTGTGTAATCATCGTCGCTGTCAGCATCATGATGGCAGTCTGCCTCATGACCTTCAGGATGTGGATTTCCAGCAATTTGCTTGCTGTCAGCATCTGGACTTTCAGGACGCTGATCATCAGCAATTTGTTTGCTGTCAGCATTTATGTCAGTGTTGACGTTGTTGATGTCAACTGTGTGCACTGAGTTGCTGCAAAAGGCAGTGCTGCGCGTCGCTTCATCAGGTGGAACAAGGTTGTTTGTGTTATCATCAAGGACAACGTCATACGTTGTGTCAGCTTGGTCAACCACTGTAACATTCAAATCATTTGACAAACAACTTACAACCTCAGTCACGTTCTCGCGCGGAGGCGCCGTTTCCATAATCTGGAGCATGTGTGACTCATTGCATGTGTCGAACTGTGCAGTTCGAGGGGCAGGGGCAGGAGGGCCGCTTCTCGGGGGTACATGTCGGGACAGACCATTTTTCAATGGTTCACGGTGTCCATGCAACCGCCTTCGAATCTCACCCATTGTGAGATCCATGAGAGAACTCTGTTGGTTCGATCCGAACCATCTGTGTTCATCTAGAGAGCGAACACCTACCTCGTGTGGTTCACTGCTCATCTCAAGGTTTTCAACCTGAGGGGCAGGGGCAGAAGAACCTCCTGTGAACCGATCTGAGTCACTGGTCCATCTGGAACTGATCTGTTGTTTGTTATCATGAGGGACCTGTTCACTGTTGCACTCTGAAGGAGAGGGAACCTCTTCTAATGTCTGCGAGTGGGATGTGACCTTTTGACCTGTACAAACCTCTGATGGTATCCTAGGTTGTATTTCGGCCTCAAAAACTGACGCAGCATATTGTCTTATCACTTCCATGGAATCTTTTTCGCAATCAACCTTGAAATGAACACATTTCATTTGAAAAGGCATAAGATTCATAATGAAAAGACGTTTAAACTCCATATTTTCCTCTAATCCAGGGACAGGTTTGCCCCCGGAGTAGACCGAGATTAGCCTGTCGTAGAATGACAGGGGATTTTCCCACTTATCCTGACGGACGTTCCAAGCAGCCAGGTAATTAGCATACGATGAGGCAGATTCCCCCACCTTGCGGGAAGCACGGGCAGGAAACCCAAAGCCCCCATCCATCCATCTAGGATACACAGAGCAAGAGGCCACCTCAGGTGGTTCACCTGTTTGAACGTCCATCTTAGTACTGATTTTCTGTGAAAAATCAAGTAAAGCGGGTCTCATTTCGCAGCTTGCAAATATGCAAAGTGTATGAGCTGCTCAGAAAACATCCAAGATGTTAAATGAAATAAAAATCAGTGATTTATAGTAATTTGTCGACCTGTGACAAGGTCAAACAAAAACGGCTGTCGTTGTGAGATTTTTGTGAAAATCAAAACAAAGGACGCCTCATGTGTGTTATTTTAACCTTGCAGATTAAAACAAAACAGGGACAGAGAGCTAGTTGTGCACAGAATTGATGAGAAAGGTGTCAAATTTTATCAACAACAGACATGTCTGTATTAAATCTGTGTAACTGTTCTGCCATCAACATTTGATTATATGTGAAAATCAAATGAAAAGTGTGCTGTGAGGACAATATTTCAAAATGTTACCCGTTTAAAACAGGAACATTCAACATGTACACATTACAGGAAGACTGCGTCTTCTCTAGTAACCAGCAGGGGGCACAGCGCTGGAAATGAGTTTATCACAGCGACTGTAATTTCTCTATCCGACTGCTATAGAGGCGCTGTTATCACCAGTGAGCGAAGCTGCAGCTTTTAGCCCACACAGACATCCCACAACGGATGTAAAGCATCAATCAGACAGATCTAAAGCGTAACGTGATAAGCTCTAGAACCCCAGGCTCACAAAAACGAAATCATGTGAGCAAAATCGGTTGAACTGTGAAACCTTTTAAACTGCGTTTAAAAGAAATAAGGTCGGTCCCCATAAAACCGGCAAAATCGGTGTCACGTGACCTGGTCACATGGCGATCGGCAGTCAACAGAGCAACAGACTCAATCCACCCATCAAAATCACAAAAACACCGCGTTTAAACAGTCTTTTTAATGACAGTAATGGACAAACAAGCCTGAAACTTGTCTGGGACAAGCAGCAGCAAGTGAAATTTGACGAGGAGCGGGGGCTTCACCCACTGCGCATGCGTCAACACTTACAGCGAAATCGACCAATCACAGCGAAGACAGAACTGTAGTTCTAAAACCCAAGTGTTCATGGGAAATTGTGTCTTCCAAACCCAACGCCGCCCACAGGCGACGTGCCGTTCGAGCGGTGCGTTCACGGACCTGCGGTCTTTTGAACTCTAGCGAGGAACGGACTTTTCAACGTTCTAAAACAGTCATAAATATCGCAAAACACCGCGGTTAAGCCAGTCTTCGACGATATCACGTGCATAGAACTCAAACAACACAGATAAACCGTCACAAATGTGTACAAAAATGAATCTGACAATCAGAGTCTACAGAAACCAACGTTCTTGAACGCGACACACAATGGACCAATCACAGCGTTTTAAGCAGCCATCTTGTCTCTCGGTACCGTTAGCTTAGCCCGATCCAAAGTACTGGACTCTCTTCCACAAAATAAACGTATCTTTACACCGCAGAAAATACTGTCAATGAGCTAAAACACAACCAAGCTAGCTCTCACGCCCCCAGGGGAGGCAGCACGCTAACTGTGTACAACCACGGACATTACGTCAAACGGAACCGGAACACAGTCCGGTCCAAAGCGAAGTGGGTTTTTCCCGAACCTCGGCCAACAACACGTTGCAACAGATTAGGTAAAAATGGAGCAGCAAATGTGTGAAACAGACCTTCAACAGCAAACCGCAGATGTAATAAAATGAAGCAGTGGTGACACGGCGGTCACAAAATGAACAATGCATGCAGCCTCGCGACACGTAATGAAACGTCTCACAAAAACAAACACTCATTCATCCGCAGCTCCAAAACATACGTCGGAATGTGAAAGAAAAGAATAATTCTAATTGGAAATAATCCAGACAATGCCACGATTAGCAATCTCTGAGACACTCACCAGCCAAAACTATTCCATAAGTCCACCACAGGATGCAAACTAATGCCAACAACCGTAACAATAAGCTACAAAAACAACTTAATCGATTTAATCTTTCAGCAGACCTGTACGCGGCCACCAATATGTAAAGGAAATCTATAGGCCGTTTGTGTAATTAAACACAAACGAGGTCAGTTTACTGACTTACCTATAGTTTTAGACGTGCAGGTATGAGCAGACTTTTATCTGCACAAACTTGCCACCAAGTTCACGGGGTCTCAACTTTTTCAGATTAAATCAACAAATCTAACGATGTGATTAGCCAGAAATGTAACTTCACAGGAAACTTCAATTTATATTGGTCTACCAGAAAATAGACCTTTTATTGAAACTATCACAGAATTACATTAAACATTGGTATCGATATTAGCTCTGATTTAATAACTACGTTGACAAGAATTCAAATTAAAACAAACAGACAATTAAAACTTAACTGTTGGCACATTACTTGACAGATTAAATGCTTATGAAAAATAAGAAATAGGAGGAAGGAATATGAAAGCTAAGTTAACTAAAGTTGTTTACTTTGAACCAGACTGGGTGACACCTTCTTCCCCACACGAGCAGATTGCTGGGCTCCCGTACGCTCAAACACACCAAGACTTTTACCTGTTGACAGTTCGTTCTCCTCGAAACTCAAGAGTGGAAAAGTTTGTGGACACACACGTGGATGGGTTTGTCCAGTGGCCGTCCAGTTGGACTTCAGCGTGAGTGAGTGTGCTGATTCACGATACGAGGAACTCGCCTCCCTCGGCAGGAAACAAACGGTCAAGCGCACAGACTGACTTTCAAAATAAAACTTTAGAAAACAAATTCTTCCATGAGAGTGAAAGGATCACAGTAAGGCTTTACTATGATTCCGCTGAGACGTGGGTCGTTGACACATGACCGGGCCGTCTCCAGCTTTCAGAGAGGAGAGAGCAGGTTGACAGTTCGTTCTCCTCGAAACTCTAACTTCCAAATAGGAAGTGCCCATTATATGGGAGGCGGGATCTGACCCACCTCCTAAATGACTACTGGCGGGTATTAACAAAATAAAAGATGGAAGTATGATCCCATAGGCAGAAAGTCTCTTGACGGACAGCAGGAAAACTGTTTACATAAACAGCCAGGTGGCCTGCTTGTGAGCACAGAAAATGTTATGGCTAACTTCATAGACAACACAAAAGAAGCTGCAAGTTACGTTTACTCTGACCTTGTGCTTTAGATTCAAAGACTGCGTGTTCTGCAGAAATAAACCAGCCGAAGGGTCAAAGTCATGCAAGTAACAGATCATCATTGAAATGACAGAAATACTGTTTGATCAATTCTGAATTAACACACATTAAAGAGAAAGTTCAATCTGATTAATTAGTGTCCATTAATTCATAATAATTGTTAACCAAAATAGTGTTTACTCGTCTCCTTGAAAGCTTCAAGAAGGTGTAACACTGAGAGTTTCAGAGAGATGCAGAGAGGTGTACTTAAAGGTCAAGCCTAAAATAACAGAGGCTAGGTGTATCACTACAGACACGCTAGAGAGACTATGTCTCTCAGTTGGCCTGGAAATACCTTGGAATCCTCCCAGAGGAGCTGGAAGAGGTGGCTGTGGAAAGAAATGTCTGGGCTTCCCTGATCAAGCTGCTGCCCCTGCAACCCGACTTCAGAACAAGCAGAAGATAATGGATGGTGCAATTAATTTTGGGGGAGTGGTGGCACAGTGGTTAGAGAAGGTGGGCCTGTGATCGGAAGATCGCCGGTTCAAGCCCCGGTACCGACAACAAAAAATGTGGATGGAAAAAGGTGAAACACCCTCATTCACCCCACTCTGGGCCCCTGAGCAAGGCCCTTAACCCCAACCATCTGCTCCCTAACAGGTGTCTCTTGAAAATGTGTTCTCGTGGCTCAATGAAACTACCTGGATAAATAAAGGGTAAATGAAAATTTAAAAAAAATTATTCACAAATGCAAGCTTCTGCCAATCATAAAACATATTGTAGTTTATTTCCAAAGAAAAGCTGCATAATAAACAATCAGCCATTTTTTACAGCATAATAAACAATCAGCCATTTTTTACAGTTTTAGGTAAATAATGCACATGTAGGCGTAACTTTTAGATTAAAAACCCAGAACTTCAGTTTTAATTATTTTCTTGGAGATTTAAATTTTGAAATAAACTTTCTCTAATTTAAACTTTTATACTGACATTTGTCATTTACAAGGCTCAGTAGATCCATGGTGGTTCTGACTTTTCTGCGCCGAGTCATCAGTTCTGTGTTTCCAGGCTATCTAAAGCTTCACCCGTTAATGCCTAACTGGGATCAACTGCAGGCAATGAGCTCAGTTTGCTTCTCTAGGCAGAGAGCAGGTGATTAGAGCCCAGCACAGATGTTCAGGGATGTCAGCTGGTGGAAATGTAAAACACCCAGACAGCTGAGGTTCTGCAGCGGTACCAGTCCACTCCCCTGAACAAGCAGTGTCAGAGTTTGTATTGTCATTTTATACAAACAAGGAGTTTTTAGAGGAAAGTGAATTTAAATAGTCACCTCTAACCAACTAATAAGGTCAAACGATTTGTAAAGTGATACTGAAAACGATTCTCTGAGGTGAATCCAACAAAAACGTTTACTCAAAGGTTCCTGATATTAGGGTATAAAAGTTCTTCACATCTTCAATTTAAACACTTTCTGACAAATCCTTGAAGAGCTGCTTTTCTCTTTAACATATGAAGCAGTGCACTGATGTCCCCCATTGCTGAGGGACTAGAATAGTGATGTATTAATTTTTTTTTGGTAGTTCTTGCGATGAATGTTTTTCTGCGCTGGAATTGAACAGGGAATGCAAGTAAACCTGAATGTTTTTGTTGCACGATATTCAAGTGTGTATGAATTGCACTGTGGAGAAGAACAGTGTTTTTTTTTTGTTCTTTTCTAAGGCAGCACAGATTGACAGCTCCTGGAGAGAAGGGGAGCAATTGTATCCACCACCAGGTACAATGGAGGAGACAAGGGGTGACAAGCGGTGGCCTTGACTCCCATAGTCTTTGATCACACAAAGGGCCACCCACAATTCTTTGAGGAAATTATACTTAGCTATATAACTATACAAAGCAAAATAAAATTAGAAAGCAGAGTTTTGTTAAATGATTCAGATGGCTTGTTTACAACTATAAATAATGGTGGACATCTTTGATTTTGATGTGGAAACCTGATTTTTAATGGTGAGCTTTCTTACACCTTGATGTAGCCACATACTAAAATGGATGTCGACATCTCTTGTGTATCTTTCAACTTAACAAGCTCAAAATTCAGATATTTCCAATTACTCTCATTACTTTGTGACATGGGACAAAAAGGGATGAAGATGCACTGATGTATCTCCACTGAACCTTTAAACCTCCACAGCTTATACATTTTCTAAAACCGAGCAAGTACAGTGCTTGAAGAACTTAATTTATGTCTCCTTTGCACCAGACAAACACTCTTTGAAAAACAGTCAGCTAACAGAGGTCAACAGAAATATAAATGAATGCATTTGTCTCAGCACGTGTTACGACCGGTGAGGATCAAAACACATTTAAAGGACGCAGGACACAAAGAACAAGTTTTAACAGAAGTTTATTAACTAAACTAAAGTCTTCGGCAGCAGTGGAACCACCACCGGCTTCTCCTGGCATCCCACGTCACACACAAAAAAAAAAGAAAGCTCAACTGAGAGATGGGTTGGGGTAAAGCGGCCAAAATCAAAATAAGGCTGCCCAACAGAGCCAACTCCTATAGAGCCATTGAACCCTGTTGGACAGCGGGCTAACTGCACCAAAACTCTAGGCCTAATAGAAGGAACTAAAGCGAAAACAGGACTACCAGCTTTACCCAACCAGAAAGTGATGAAAATAAATAAGAGGGAAAAAACAACTATTGTCCTATGGACAGACACATACCTCTTACAGTCTCAAACTTAACACACTTGAGCCTCAGGGCTCAAGTCCACACCTCTCAGGTTACCTTGAGGTCACAAAAGCCGTTTTCGCATTGGCCAGCCCTCCCCAGTCCAGCTCGTCCCTGGGTGGCCCAGAGCCACCCACGTTCATTACGCATTTGCCGCAGAGCCGCCTTGAAGTGGGTGGGCAGTTCTCTGGAAGTGGGTGGGGTGCTCTCTTCACGTGGGTGGAGTGTTCGTGTTTTAAGAGAGGAGACTCCGCTAAAAAAAATTTGTTAGCTGGATATATATATATTAGTGTTTCTGAGTTTAATTTTTGTTAATAACTGATCACAAATCAGCTTATGTTACAACGTAAATAACCACGAAGCGCGCACCCATTTCCGCCTTTCAGCGCGGCTTGAATGTCATTAAAATATAACTAATATTGTCTAACTGTTGCGCGCAGCCAGGGTTTTAAAATATAACTAATAATCTCTAACTCCTTTGCGTAGCTAGAATGTTAAGAGCGGGGATTCCTTCATAAGCAACGTGAACTCCCAGAATAAAACAGTCTGCCGCCGTGGCTTAGAGGGTTAATCCTCTTATATCTTAACCAGACGAAGCGGGACAAGGTTTTTTTTACGTTTGTCTTTTATTGGAGTAAATAAAAAAGGAGTTTTGTTAAGCATTTTACCAAACAAACTCCTTTTTATTTACTCCAATTAAAGACAAACGTAAAAAAAAAAAACTTGTCCCAGGTGGGATGCGAACCCGCTTCGTCTGGTCAAGATACTGTACAAGAGTATTAACGCCCCAAGCCACGGCGGCGGATTGTTTTTTTGGGAGTTCACGTTGCTTATGAAGGAATCACCGCTCTTAACATTCTAGCTGCGCAAAGGAGTTAGAGATTATTACAGGGAACCCCCGACCTACGAACGAGTTTGGGACCTAAGAACCGTTCGCAGCTCGATCCGTTCGTAGGTAGGGGGTGAAAATTATATTTAAAAAAAAAATTATTCATTCATTCATTCATTCAACCTTTATTTATCATGCTAACGGAGCGCGCGCACACATTTAAGCATGTAAAGTAGTGTACTGTAATGTTAAACATTGCTATTCACATTTACAGAATAAATAAAAATATATTTTCTTACTTTGAGATGGTCAAAGCCGACATAGGTTGCCATGCGTTGATTGTTTTCGGGCCAAGCAGCGCGGGGGCCGGCAAGCCACCGCAGCTGCTCCAGACCTGTGTTAGCTAGCTGGCTAGCTTCTGCTAGCCAAGCCATGAGCTAGTGTTGGAGCGGCGGCGCGATCAATCTGCAGCTGCTGCTCCAGCCGCTGCTCCAGCCTGAGACGTCCACAGAGCTATTCCAGCTAGTAATTAATCCATATGATGCGATCCTGGTCACCAGTGTTCAAAAGGCCGGCTCCCGTGTTAGCTCCAGTGTTAGCTCTGGAGCTAGCCAGGCCGGAGGTGTAGCCAGGCCGGCCGGAGGTGTTCGCACGGCGGCCTGGCACGATCGGCGATAAATCCGCTGCTGCCTGAGACATCCACAAAGTTCACAGAGACGTTTCCAGCTAGTAATTAATCCATATGAAGCCATCCTGGTCACCAGTCTTCGTCCGGCTCTCGGCAGCTAACCTAAGATGGCGTCCGGTGTTCTACATTAATTTGTGACCGGAGACCCCAGTGACTGAACCTAAAATAGCGTCCGGTGTTCTACATTAATTTGTGACCGTGTAAACTGAAGACCTACTTCCTGTTGCCCAAGATTGCTCAAAAATTGCTCAAAAATGATCAGAAATGATCTTTTTTATCATAATTATTATTTATAAAGCCTTTAAAACAACCAGAGCTGCAACAAAGTGATGTACACATGAAATTAAGAACATTTAAACACAAAAAAAAAAAAATTTTTTTTTTTTTAAATTCATATTTTTATTAAATATGATATGTTCGTAGGTCCCGTGGTTCGCAGGTCGATGGGGTCGTAGGTCGGGGGTTACCTGTAGTTATATTTTAAAACCCTGGCTGCGCGCAACAGTTAGACAATATTAGTTATATTTTAATGACATTCAAGTCGCGCTGAAAGGCGGGAATGGGTGCGCACTTCGTGGTTATTTACGTTGTAACATAAGCTGATTTGTGATCAGTTATTAACAAAAATTTAACTCAGAAAAACTAATTCAGCTAACGATTGTTTTAGGAGTTTCTGTAGTTAAATTTGAATGAAATTCAACCCTTGCGCTGAGGTTATTTGAATGAGTCCCGCCCCTGCTGCAAACAACGAATCAAATGTGAGCAGTACATGACGTCAAACTGGTTCCGTGGGGCCCGGCCCGACAGAACCACGGTGGAGATGGTTCCAGAACAACGGTGGATCCCGGGCGGAAAAGGTAAATGCGAACACGCCGAACCCGGGTTAGAAGCGGGGAGAGCCGGGGAGGGCTGGCCAATGCGAAAACGGCGAAACAGAACACTGTCAGTGTTCCTAACTCACTCTATCTAAAGAGTCCTTATGAGCACACCGTGCTCCTAAACACACTCCCACAAGAGCACACCACAGCCAACACTCTAGATTAACTAGAGCTCACACAACTCTACAAGGAGTCCACAAGAGCACTCAGGTGCTCCAACAAACAAACACTCCAACAGGAGCAAACAAACAAACTCTAGATTAACTAGAGCTCACAAACAGCCAGGGAGGGTGGAGAAACTCCCTGCACTACCAGCTTCACAACACCACAGTTGTATTAGGCAACAAACTTATTACCTTTAGCTGGATTGACCACAAGACCTCTGCTGGCTTCAACCAACCTCTACCTTCAAACCTCCACACTGTTCTGGCTTTGGCCCAGAGCTTATAAAGGGAGAGAGTCAGCAGGTGTTTGCAACTCAGCTAATCAAGCCTGATCAGCTAAGTAAAAAAAAGTGCAACAGGAGGCTGCAAACTGCAGGTGACCTAAACTGAGGTTTAAAAAAAAATCCATTAAATCCCTTCAGGATACATAACAGCATGTGTGTTTTTTGTTTTTGTGTAAAATCAGTTGTAAGACGTGATAATTCCACACACGGTTTAAATTTTATTAGCTTTAAAACCAATAAAGTGCTTATTACTATAAATGTAAAAATATTATGACATGTGGGAATGTGCCTTAGTGGAAATAATTGTATTTAATGTTTCCTTATTTAGAAACTTAAAGAGAGCGAAAATGAAAAAAAAAAAACGAATAATAATAATATTTTGTGATTAAAAGCCAAACAGGATCCAAAAATGGCTCTTTGGTGAATAAAAATCAATGTGACTAAATTTACGCTCATATTAATGTTTAGCTACATCATCAGTACAGAAAAGGCTGAAATGACTTTTTTTTTCTTCCATGTCCTGTGTTTGAATGGTTCCCAACTAGTGTACATGAAACCTTTAAAAACATGTTGAATTCAGGCATGAGTGAGTGTGCTGGTGGGAATTAAAATGAGAAATTGCCCTTACATACATTTCTTCCTTCTTCCACAGAAGTGTTGCCTGTTATGGTTGTGGTCCCGGTCGGTTCTGTGATGCCTCAGCGGGTCACCGTGGTCCGAGCTGTTTCTGTTGTCGCGGGAATAAACACTTAGTTGTTTTTGCTTGTATGGATTTGTATCATCTGCTCTGTCGGTGGACTTTGTCTTTGAATGAGAACTTCTGTGTGAATCGATGGATCTCTTCTGGAACAGTCGAGGCTCCTGGTTTCTTCCCAGTGTCCTGGTGTTTCTGATGTTTTTGTAGAGAATATGTGGTTGGTGACCGTCAGGAGCTGTGAAGTTCTCCCTCTGAGCGAGGCTCCGTGACACCGGTCTCAGGAAGTAGTCTGCATCCAGGGTTCGAATCAAACCTGACTAGAGGAAAGAAAAAGTCCAGTTAGTCTTACTGCACTTTAGTTAGCTTTATGCTAATGCACTCTTAACATTAATGAAACACTGGATTTAAAAGCATGAGTTCAGATGTTTCTTGGGGGGGGGGGGGCCTCAGTGGAAAGATTTAAAACAATTATGATATTACTTGTTACAGTTATTTGGCTGACCTCTCGTTGGGGGGCCAATAGAGAGCTTAATTCTGACCTGAATGATGAGGTTGAGCCGAATTCTGCCAGAACAGGATCCGGGACCTCTCTTATTTTGACAGGGTGCATTCTGGAAAATGTTTGCTTAGATCTGGCAACTCTCAGGCTTACAATTAATAAAGATATGAACAAATATGACTGCCTTGAATGAATAAAATGTATATTGGATATGTAAGCTGAAAATAATTACATAAACACTCATTTTAAACACAGCAGCCACTTACGAGTTGCCTCATCAAGTAGCATTTCTGCATCTACCCTTAAAAAAAATCTCTGCTCCTAAAAGAGTGAGTGCTGAGCTAACCAGGCAGTAGTATGCAGGCAGGAGCCCACAGGTAGGTACCTGGAGGTTTCACATGTGGAGTCTGACAACAACGAGCAGGGACAGAGTTTCAGTTCACAGTTTACAGTAATCTCCTTCACATTCCGAGAACCAAATTAAGGACCATGGGAGACCGGGCTTTCAGTGTGGCTGCCCCCCGCCTGTGGAACTCTCTTCCTGACTGTCTGAGAGCCCCACAGTCTGTGGTTGACTTTAAGAGCGGCTTGAAGACCTTTCTTTTCAACCGAGCATACTCTACCTCCTCATGATTCTACTTTTGATCTTAGTTGATACTGTTATTGATTTTACTTGTTTTATTACTTGTTTTATTGACATTTAATTCTGTTGCACTTTGTAGCACTTTGAGATTTTCATTAATGAAAAGTGCGTTATAAATTGAATTCATTATTATTATTATTATTAGTTCCAAGCTCAACCTATTTGACAGTTCCATCGGGGAGGATGCTTGACAGAAGTGGAGTGTTTACATGTGCTGTAGGCAACCGTAGATGTTTAAAAATCCATTAAGATACACCAAAATGTGGGAAATTACTTTATTCAAAATTTTCTAGGGGAGGACCC
>JBBPBX010000601.1:15153-35270 GCA_038048925.1 Garcialebias charrua
CACACACACACACACACATTCCGGCATTGATCAGTTTATAAAATTACGATAAGCCCTGAACTGTTGCCATCTTAAAACAACACTAATCTAAAATAACAACTCGTCATCTAAGTGTCACTTTTATGTAGATGTCAATTTTGTAATACTGTAGTTAATAATGCAGTTATTTGTACCGTAAGGGCACCAGCAGCTAGCTTTAGCACTTCTGGTGTAGCTTTGGGCACATCCATCAGGGATTTACAGGTCTCTCTTGTAAAGGAGTCCTCGAGGCTCAAAGGGATTAACCTGCCTAAATAAAGGTTGAATGAATGAATGAATGAATGAATTTCACAATATTAATGTTAAAGCAACTGCTAAATCAAAACTGATAAAATTTTAGCTAAAAAAGCATCCACATGACTTGAAGTGGTAAAGACTGAAGCTGTTTTAGGATGGCAACGATAATCAGAAATGGTGGGGGACAACAGCGTTAGCTCATCAGTATGGTCAGAATTAAAAACAATTCAAACTAAGGTTGTTCAACAAGCTATACACAACAGCTACAACAGGAGACGTTAATGTCTGACCTTCCATCAAACCTGCTGCAGTTCTTTGTTGAGCTTCTTGTTTCTGTCAGCAATTATTCAGAACCTGACCTTTGACCTCACTAAACTTCTGTGCAGCTCAATTATAAATCATGTTTCTTCACCCTTAACATCTGTTTTGCAGTTCAGGGTCAGCTCACAGTTTACAGCTAAAATTAACCAGGACTTGTTCATACAGATGAGCTTCAGAGAGCTACGGGGATCACTCTTAGAAACAATAGTTGGATTAGACATTTTTGTAAATACCAACATTATCTGACTTTTTTTGGGTTTGTTTTTGCTTTAAAGTGCAGGCATGTGTAGACCTTTTTATTTTACTGGTATTCATATTTTGATTTGAAGGGGATGTGCAAAGAGAGAAAAGAAAAGTTGCCTCTAAATATTTTTAACTGACTTCAGCTGATTTTATTATATTATTATATTCTATTTGTGATCAGGTTTGATACATTCATCACATCCAAGGACCTAAAGAAGTTTTTCCTTGCTCTCTGCCTCTTCTCCGTCTCTTTCAGTCTTTCTGAACAGGCACCATATCTGAGCTGACAGTCAGTTGGCGTGGACGGTTTGGACTTCCACTACACTTGGTTATTTCTGTGGTTTTTGAAAATATATTTAATTGACGGCAGTCAGTTTTCCTTTTTTTTTTCCAGTGAGGGGAGTGTGAGCTCTCTTGTTGCACCAGCCAAATATATATTGAATCAGACAGGATGTGACTGACCCAGTGTGTGTGCGTGTGTGTGACTGTTTTAGCTTTGTTAAACGTTTATGCCATTATATGAGGAAAAAAACTCTTGAGGAACTACAGATTAAAACTGACGATGAAACAGGCAAGCTTACTTGCATTTGAGTGCCTTTAGCAAACACAAAAATGGCTTAAACTCAGCAAACTGCACATGTCACGCTAAGATTTGGTGTGGAGGTAGCTGAAATGTCCTCAACACTTTATCTGAGCTCTAACTGATTGCCTGAGATCTGTTTTTAAAACTTTACCAGTAACTTTTACAGTCAACTGTTAGCAAAGTAACTCACTAACCACTGGTTGAATTTTATTACAACTTTCAGGAACTCTTATTTAGGTGTAGATCTACAATTAATTATCGTATGTAGTCAACCTAAACCAAGATGGTCACCACAGCTAATCAGCCTTAGTCAACACAAAATGACTTCAGTTGCTAACAAATCATCCATTATAGTGCCATGTTACATAAGCTCAGACATAATGCCATTTCAGGGTTTAAACTGAGAATGAATATAAATCTGTCACTTTACATCAGAAAATGATTTTGGTATAAAACTCTGGCATTAAAGGTGGTGAATAACACACCTGTCTTTGAGAATGTTGGACCTTTAAATTTATTAACTAAACTTCAACTTCAGGCTTGGCTTTTCTGTGGGGACTTCAACGTGCACACCTGCTGCCCAAGTAATCAGCTTGGATGTGAGTTTCAGGACCTCCTGGACTCTTTCAACCTGTCACAGTCGGTCTCGGGGGCCACACACAGTCAGGGTCATACACTCGATTTAATTATCTCCCACGGCCTCCAAATACCTGCTGTGGAGATCCTGGACACCTGTATTTCAGACCATTTTCCCATATTATTCGAATTTTTCACCTCTCCTGCACCGAAAGCTATTCTCCCAGCACGTTTCTCCCGCTGCATCACCCCATTAACTCCAAGTCAGTTCACTGATGCCTTTAAGAGCACTGAATTTTGCTCTGCTGTCAGCCTGGACCCATCTCTACATCCTGAGGACTTCATCAGCTCCTTCCATCACACCTGCACAACGATCTTGGACTCCATCGCTCCTCTCAAACAGGCATCTTCAAAGAACAAACCTTCACCATGGCTCAACGAAACGACGCGAGCTCTTCGACAACGTTGCAGAAAAGCAGAACGAATATGGAAGCGCGACCGGCTTCATGTATCTCAAGGAATACTGAGAGACTGTCTCTGTGAGTATCATAATGCTGTGAAACAGGCCAAGTCACAGTACCTCTCCAATTTAATCTCCACCAGCTCCAACCGGCCGAGGACGCTTTTCAACACACTCCAGTCTGTCATCAACCCATCTGTCAATGTTCTGAAAACTGCCACACAGTCTACCTGCGATGACTTTCAGAGCTATTTTGTCAACAAAATAGACTCTATCAGGCAGAACATTGTCAGTTCATCCAACACCATCCAGTCATGTACCTCTGCAATAACCACAGCTGTTTTTGACCAATTTGACCTGGTTTCACTCCCTCACCTCACCAAGGTGGTTCAGCAGATGAAACCAACTAACTGTTCTCTGGACATCATTCCCTCTAAAATGTTCAAACAGTCCTTTGATGTAATTGGTCCTTGTGTTTTGTCATTTATTAACAGCTGTCTATCTTCAGGTTTTGTGCCATCTGCTTTCAAACATGCTGTGGTCAGGCCTCTTCTCAAAAAACCAGGCCTAGATCCTACAGCTCTCTCTAATTTCAGACCAGTTTCACATCTGTCATTTCTATCAAAGGTCCTAGAAAAGATTGTTTTTATTCAACTTCAATCTTTTCTAGAACTCAACAACCTGTTTGAAAAATTTCAGTCAGGTTTTCGAGCTCGTCACAGCACTGAATCTGCACTGCTCAAAGTACAGAATGACATTCTTCTGTCTCTGGATGCAAAAAACCCTGCTCTGCTGGTGATGTTAGACCTCTCAGCAGCTTTTGACACCGTCGACCATCAGGTACTAATCAACCGCTTGTCTCAGCAGGTTGGCCTCCAGGGAGCTGTGCTTGAGTGGTTCAAATCTTACCTGTCTGGGAGAACTTTTTCTGTCATGATAGGCGATCTGTCCTCCTCTTCATCAACCCCTCTGACCTCTGGCGTACCACAGGGATCTATTCTAGGGCCAGTCCTCTTCTCTCTTTACATGCTGCCATTAGGATCAATCATTGCACGTCATAACCTGTCTTTTCACATGTATGCAGACGATTTACAAATCTATCTGCCAGTCACTCCCAACCCCTCACCCAGTTCAAACACTCTTGTCAACTGCTTAAATGACATTAAGCACTGGCTCTCTCAAAACTTCCTCCACCTAAACACAGATAAAACTGAATGCATTTTATTTAGTGCACCTGGTGACACCAGCAACATCCTTCCCAGTCCCAGTGTTGGTTTTCCCCTCCCCCATTTCAACCCGGTGGTCAGAAATCTTGGAGTGCAGCTTGACTCCAACTTAAAGTTTGATAAACAGATCAGTTCTGTTGTCAAGACCAGCTTCTTTCAGCTCCGACTGCTCTCCAAAGTAAAGTCATTTCTCAGCCGTGGTGATCTGGAGAAGGCCATCCATGCCTTTGTGACCTCCAGACTTGACTATTGTAATGCTTTGTATGTTGGTATTAATCAATCCTCCATCTCCCGTTTACAGCTTGTACAGAACTCTGCCGCGCGCTTTTTGACCAACACACGAAAATATGAACACATCACTCCTGTCCTGTCCTCTCTACACTGGCTCCCGGTTCAGTTCAGGATACAGTTCAAGCTGCTCCTGTTTGTTTTCAAAGCTCTGAATGGACTTGCTCCTCTGTACATCTCAGAACTTTTGAAAGCCCATCAGCCCGGCAGAGATTTACGATCTGCCAGTCAACACCTGCTGGAGGTGCCTCGCTCAAGGTACAAACAATGGGGAGACCGGTCATTTTCTGTTGCCGGCCCAAAAGCCTGGAACAGTCTCCCCCTTGAGCTGCGTGCCACCTCTGATCTGACTCTGTTCAAAACCAGACTGAAGACCCACTTGTTCAAAAAAGCTTTCAGTGTGTAACTTTTATTACTTTTGGTATTTTAATATGTAGCATTTTTTATTTCCATTGCCTTTTTATTTCCACTTGTTCAAATAAGCTTCCAGTGTGTAACTTTTAGTTCAAAAAAGCTTTCAGTGTGTAACTTTTATTACTTGTGTTATTTTAGTGTTATTTTAGTATGTAGCATTTTTTATTTCCATTGCCTTCTTTTATTGCTGTTGTTTCTTATTCTATTTTCATTGATTTATTGTTCCAGTTTATTCATCTTTTTATCCTGTTAAGCACCTTGGTCAATGCAAGGCATTGTAGGAAGGTGCTATACAAATAAAGTTTATTATTATTATTATTATTATTAACTAAACTGCCATGTTCTTTTATTAGGATTCATAGGTTTTGCATAACCAGATCAAAACAAGCCTCTTTGACTGTAACTCCTGACGTGAGGTTCTTGATCAGATGTGAACGCTTCTAACCTCACTGTTCATTTCCATGCCTTTACCACAGACCAGCTGATGTTTGCAGGTGTCGTTTTGTCAGATAATGATCATTTAGCAACACACAGTACCTGTGGTGTCAGACAAAAGATCCCCACATAGGTACTGAAACAAATGTGCCAACATTTTCACAGCCAGAAACACACCTGCACTCAACATTTATCAGATTAATCACTGTTTTCTAGCAATATATCCACATAAATAAGATGTGTGGATGGTAGCATCACAATAACACATTTAGCCACCACCATCACAGATATCTACACATCAAGATGCAGGAAGAGGGCCACCTGCATCATGAAGGACCCCACTCACCCAGCACACACACTTTTTGCCCCACTCCCCATAGGAAGGGGGTTGAGGAGCATTAAGTGTAGAACCACTAGACTGAGGAACAGCTTCTACCCTGAAGCTGTTAAGACTCATAAATTCCTAACCAGGAAAATCACTGAAATGCCAATTTAATTGTAGATTTGACACTTTATCAAAAGTCAAAACACAGGGGCCCCACAAGGATGTGTGCTCAGCACCCTTCTATTCACCCTGCTAACACACGACTGCACACCATCATACAGCTCCAACCACTTCATCAAGTTTGCGGACGACACAACAGTGGTAGGTCTCATCAGCAACAACAATGAGACGGACTACAGGAACGAGGTGAGCCGCCTGGCCTTGTGGTGCGGACACAACAATCTCACTCTCAACGTGGAGAAGACAAAGGAGATTGTTGTGGACTTCAGGAAGAGGGATGCCCAACATGCCCCTCTGACCATCAACAGCACCGCAGTGGAGAGAGTGGACAGCACCAAGTTCCTGGGAGTGCATGTCTCAGAGGACCTGTCCTGGAGCAGGAACACTGCATCACTGGCCAAGAAGGCTCACCAGCATCTCTACTTTCTCCGCAAGCTGAAAAGGGCTGGAGCTTCAACCCCCATCATGTGCACCTTCTACAGGGGTGCCATAGAAAGTGTCCTGACCAGCTGCATCACTGTGTGGTTTGGTGCATGTACTGCATCCTGCCGCAAGAGCCTCCAGCGCATCGTGAGAGCAGCTGAGAAGATCGTCGGCACCTCCTTGCCCTCACTGCAGGACTTACACAGCAACCGCCTCACTCGGAAAGCCCTCTGCATGGCAGGTGATCCCACACACCCACTACACAGCTGCTTCAGACTGCTGCCATCAGGGAGGAGACTGAGGAGTCTCCAGGCTCGAACCAGCAGACTGAGAGACAGCTCTGTTCATCAGGCAGTCAGGATGCTAAACACTCTGCCTGCTCTGCCTCCCCTCCCATTTGAACTGCCTTAACACAAAAAACTTTCTCACACATTACCACACAACACAAAGATTTTAACACTGGACTCTGTGTCATCAAACGGGTTATTCACTAAACTCTCGGTCATGTGCTCATTCAGTTTGCACTACTTCTCATATTTGCACTAATGTTTGTATTACATTACTGCCTATAGTCATACTACTGTTTACATTCACTGTTTACATTTATTAATACTGTTTACATTTATTACTACTGTTTACATTTATTACTACTGTTTACATTTACACTACTTTTATATCTACACTACTGCTGATACATATACAGTATTCTCTGACTAGCCTTATTTAAGGATGCCCAATGTGCCTTATGTGCCTTACTGCATATGCCACTTTGCCTCTATACCAACATCAACTACCTCATACATATACTGTGTACATTAACTCATATGCTGCTTTGCCACTCTTTGCAAATGTCAATGCTAGAACCTTCAGTTTATTTTATAGATATACTTTTTATACTTTTTATACTACTATGCAAAAACTCAGGACAGTATTACACTTTTATTATTTCATTTTATGCTTATGTTCATTAAATGTTTAGTGTTTTAGTGTTGGTGTAAATTTTCATACTTTTATACTACTATGCAAAAACTCAGGACAGTGTTACACTTTTACTATTTTATACAAGATACAAGATACAAGATAGGTTTATTGACATTGCATCAATTTCCACCGATACAGCGTAAGTATGTAATTACAGTCATCCAGGAGAGAGATTAGTGTAACAAGCTGCAGCTGAACAAAACATATTTTATCGATATGTTCTTAGCGCGGCCTACCCATCTGTCCCCAGATGAAGGTCAAAGATAGGAAAACAGGATAAGACACGGGGTTTACAGCGTTGATATTAAAAAAAGATGAATCACGTTTTGTCTTCAAGACACCGCGTGATCCAGTAAAAACCATATCAAATAAAGCACATTTAGTTACAGGACAAGATGCATTTATGACGGCAGGCGGGAGGAAACAGTCTGTGTGTAACAATTCTAGATAAGAAACAGTTCGCTGGTCTCAGAGCTCGGCTCAAACCAAGAATGCACACAGAAACCTCTCGGGGGAGGGGTAGGAGGGTAGCGGGTTCCTTCAGCTCCCAGTCTAGGAGAAGATTTGTAGCCTTCAACAGTCCAAGGCCAGAGGCCAGATTAGATTAGTTGCTTTATTTTCCAGTCAGACCACAGTGTTCTTTTACTGCGGTCTTTAAGTCCAGGTTCTGTTTTCTGGGTCCAAATCGCCGAATTCGTGTCAGGTTCCGAGCTAAAAGATCCTTCCGTATGTGCCCTGTTTTAATCCGAGCGGCTGTAAACGAGTCCACAGTTCACACTGCAGGTCCGCGGCAGCCACCGCTTCTCTCACCGTGTGACTCAGCCCGCACAACAGCTGGGAAGGTCCTTCATAGCCTGGATCAAAGCATTTTCGCTGAGCGGAGGTCCTCGTCAGCACGCCAATCGCCGCGGTCCCCCTCAGCCCTTCAGTGGCATGAGCCACCGGTGTCCCAATAAATCACAGAGATTCCACGTCCCCGACAGAAAGAGCGGACAGTTGCATTAGCCTGCTCATAGAGTCCATAATGCAGCTCACCGCCTGCGTGTCGATAGGGCGCCCTGGCTCTCCCTGGCCGGTGCGCTTCGCAGAAATTTTTGTTGTCGATAGAATCGATAAGTGAAATAGCCCAGAAGACAGTCCACGCACATAATTCCATTCCAAATTGGTTCGAGCGAGCGCTGAAGAGTTATAGACGAGACAAATGCAGAAGCGGGGGAGGGAATGCAGGGAGATGTAGGAGCAAAAGGAGATGCGACCAGTCCCTGCCGAGAGCGGAAGTAGAAGCTTATGCTTATGTTTATTAAATGTTTCAGTGTTTTAGTGTTTAAATGGTTACTGTTGCACCGAGGGACTGAGAGAAATGCAATTTCAATCCTGTGTATGTCCTGTACATATTGCAGTTCTGACAATAAAGTTGACTTTGACTTTGATACTGTTTCATTTTTTCATAATTTATATTATTGCTATATTTGGGTATAACCAAAACCTTGAGTACACAATTTCGTTCCAACTCATGTACCACTTGAAATGCAAATGATAATGAAGTCAATTTGAACTTTGTTAATGGCAGAAACAAATCTTATTTTTGAGATTTAATAAACAAGGGCATACAGATTTTACAGAGTTTAGTGAAAAGCGCGTTATAAATTGAATTCATTATTATTATTATTATTATTATTATTACATATTCAAAAAAGTTAAGGCAAGTCATCTGGACATGTTCTTCTAGTTTATTTTTATTTTTATTTTCCTCCATTTTAAAATGTTGTTTTCACTTTACCACACTCAATAATTATCATACCACAATCTGGATAGGATTGTGAATGGTATCATCACAGGTACAGCACAGGTCGAAGAACTGGGAGATAAAGTTAGAGAGGCCAGACTGAGATGGTTTGGACATATCCAGAGGAGGGACAGTCGGTATATTGGAAGATTGTGGTGTATTTGTAGTGGGTATACTGTGCTTAGAAACCTTTGTACACTGGTTAGTACAATGTAATCGTCAATGTATTTAGATTTTTTAAGCATATTGAACATTTTCAAATTTCTCTGATGCTTATACTTGAATAAATGTACAACAAACTTTGTACAACAGTTGGCTTTGTATTAAAAACATGTTAGATAATTTATAAAACTGTATCAAAGCAAAGCTCTGTGTACCAATAGATTGTTACGGAAGCGTTTAGCGTGTTAATGACATATGCCTAATGATATGTCATGTATCACTGGGCACTTTTAAGTGGGTATACTGAAATTCTTAAGCTTTTCTAGTGGGTATACTCCGTATACCCGAGTATTGCGTAGACTACACCACTAGAAGGATGTTAGAAATGCAGCTGGCAGGACAAAGACACAGAGAAAGACCAAAGAGGAGATATATGGATGCAGTTAGAGAGGACATGAAGGTAGTTGGAGTGAGGACAGAGGATGCAGAGAGAATGAGATGGAGGAGGATGACTTGCTGTGGAGACCCCTGAAGAGGGAAAAGCCGAAAGAACAAGTTTTCAATTTACCACACATTGTGCATGGAGGAGGATCAATAGTTACTTTTGATCCACTTTGACAAGCAATGCATGAATCCACATGGTACCACACCACTGTACTGTACAATCACAGGCAACCATCAGCATGTGGTTTCAAGTCATGATGAGGTCTATGAGCAGAACAGTGCCACTGTCAGCTTTCAAAACTTCACCTGTAATGTATTTATTCTGTCTGGGTGGTTGGTTGGAAAAAGTGGAGATTTAGGGATTTTGGAGAAAAAAAAATAATAAAATAATAAAACACTTTTTTTTTGTCACACAGGGTCCTGTTTGGTGATCTCATGATGGCAGTAAACCCAGTTAGAATAGAAAAAAATAAAAAAGAGAAGAAATATATAGCAGCATAAGACAGCCAAGAGACTCACACCTGCAGCCTAAGGATGAAAATATTTTGCTATAAGTTGTCATAGCAACTGTCATATTGTGTTGTATTATATTAAGTGGTAGTTTAGGGTGCTCTGAGCTGCCTGAACTGGAGGCAACCACAGAACTGTCTGTGGTGCATCCAATGCATCATAATACTGTACTTTAACTTAGCTTCTCTAATAAAAGTGATGCATAAACAATTATAATAAAAACTCAAAATGACTAACTGCTACTTTCAGCACCACAGAAATGTGTTGAACTCACAACATGTTCATATGTTCAGGTCTATTTCTGCAGCAGTGGTGTTTAAGTGATACATTTAATCTTAGATATGACTGGTTACAGACATAAAACATGAGGACAGATGAACCAAATGATGCTTTGTTACTCTATGGACCACCAGAAAGACATCAAACATAAAGTATATATACAGTATTTCTGCAGTTTCCTGTGATGTTGTCTGTAATGTAGGAGAACACTGCTTCAGTTGACCAATTACATGAAAAACATTGTTGATTAAAAACAAAAGAGTAAGCAATCAATACTGTCTGTGCTTCCTAAATCAATTAATGAATAGTAAATTAACGTTGCAGCTGTAGCTGCTACAGTCAGCTTACTGAGTTAGGTTTTTATGTGAGAATTTGCTACTAAATAATATATATATATACAGTATATATATTTTTTAATTAATTTCAAATTAAAAATAAAACACAAAAAACTTAATTTAAAGTGTACAAGTCCTCTGCAGTTGGTAAAAATACCTATTCAGGTTAAGCAACTAGTGTTGTATTTTGTTAAATGAAAAATATAAACTGGCCAAAATGTAAAAAATATATACTGGTGGTTAATATCAGCCATGATTTATAAAGGTCTGCCTCGGCCAACGTCTTCTCTTCACACCATTTACTTAAAATTAAACTTAAAACTTTTTTTGTCTGCTTTGTCTGTGTTATGATTTACTGGATCACCCCCACCATAAAAAGTGGATGATCATGTAACTGCTATGTTATGCTGTTTATTTGTCATATGCAGGTTAATACAAGGTCAATAATGCAAGGAAATGGTCAGGATGAGGAGAACTGATTCACCTTGCTAAAAACAAAACAAAACAAAAACAAGCAAACAAGAAATACTAAAGCATGCAATAAGGGTACAAAATAAAGTACCAACAAGTGAAAACGAAATATAATATTCACAAGATCCAAAATAAATACAGTAAACAACAACATGGCAGAACATATTGGTGCAAGTAGGATGAATTTGTATAAATGTGTGTCCATCCATCCATCCATCCATCCATCCATCCATCCATCCATCATCTTTACCCAATTCTTCCTTTTTTGGGTCACGGGGGTCACTGGTGTCCATGTCCAGCAGTCACTGTGTGAGACGCAGTGGGCACCCTGGACAGGTCTCCAGTCCATCACAGGGACACATAGAGACAAACAAGACAAACAACCATTCACTCTCTCACTCACACCTAGGGACAATTTACAGACAATGATTGGTTGCATTTTTGACAGCTGTAGAATTATTGTACACCTTCCATCAAAGCCACAAAACATAAATATTTCTTATCTCAAACCTCCAAAGATCTAAATGATCCTAAAAAGATTCTGGAAAACCATCAAATCACTCTCTGTTAGCTCTCATTCATCTGACCTGCCACCACAACTTCTTGTTAACTCTGTTCCTGTGAAAAATGAGCACACAATCCTAAACAGTTTCAACAAAACATTTTATTTATTCTAGTATTTTGTTGGCCACAGTTATTAATGGAAATCCAGCTACTTCTCCCTTAATTAGCATTCACCCCCAAATTCCAAAAAACGCCTAAAAAATACATACCCAAATTGAATTAGAAGCTGTTCTTGAACCCTATGTACTACAAACAATTGGATGGTGTCTTTGTAAAGATAAGACTTTGAATTTTTAGTTTCAGCAGTCATATTTGTTGTATCTGTTATTATTTTTTATTCATTGAAGTGAGAGTACACAGAAATAAAGTATTTTTCTTGCCTCGCCTAAAAATATTTGTATGTGTCAAGCACATGCACACTGACACAACAAGATAGTGATTTGAATTTCATATGAGGCCAAAGACAGAAGTCTTTACTAATACAGTTTCAAATTTGAAGTCAATAGCATAAAAATTGAGGATTCTGTGCCTGTTTTTGTATGTGCAGGTCCAGGCGGAAATTTGTGAATCTAGTACTTTACAGTAAATGTGCCATACTGTGTAACACCTGTATTATGCAAACTTGAAATGTCTGAATATTTTAGCCAGAACACTAACATACCGCTAAGCATTATGGGAAAGACAACACAGTCCACTCCACAAGTGTTGCTGTTGTTTGGTGTATTGTTTTGCACTATTAGTGACTGGCATATATCAGATCTTTTAGCGTACCATTTGGCGTTCGTTTAGCGTATATCTTAGTTTATATCTTAGATCCCTATTTAAAGTTTCTTTTTACACTTCATATTTTTGCTATTGTTTGATGTTACTGGGACACTGTGTACACAATTTCATTCCACCACATGTACCACATGTGATGCGAACGACAATAGAGAATCTCTGACTCTGAAATTAGTTTTTCAGATCACACCATTGGTTTGTTCATTAATTATTTTTTTGATCGGAGGCAATGTGTTCAACATAATGGTATTCCTTCCTGTTATCTAACTGTTAACAACAGTGTACCACAAGGTTCAGTCTTAGGACCCACCCTCTTCACAATCTACATAAGTCATGTAGGTCAGTTAATTTCTGATGCATCCTTACATTTCTATGCCAACGACAAAGTTATTTATTGTCGAGCTAAAACAGTTGCTAAGGTTTTCAAGCTTTTACAGTCTGCTTTTGACATCATCCAGTCAGATTTGTTCAGTTTCAAACTTGAGCTAAATGCTGATAAAACCAAAGGGATGTTGTTTTCAAAAAGGAAGTTGGTCCCAGCAGTCCTTCCTTCTAGTTTATCTTCGAATGGTGTTCATACAGTATTTAGTTTGTTGATTCTCATAAATACTTGGGTATCTTGGTCACCTCGCATCTCTCAAGCCCCATGTCGAGAACTTGGTAAAGACACTGAAAATAAAACTGGGTTTTGTTTTCAGAAATAGATCCTGTCTAACTCTGAATGCTAGGAAACAGCTCGTAACTGCTACTTTCCTTCCTTCCATTGATTACGGTAACATTATTTACATGAACGCTCCTACAAGCACCTTGCAGATGTTGGACGCTGTCTATATCACGGTGCACTAGTCAAAGTCAACTTTATTGTCAGATCTGCAATATGTACAGTGCAGGACATACACAGGACCGAAATTGCGTTTCTCTCAGTCCCTCGGTGCAACAGTAAACATCTAAACATTGAAACACTGAAACATATAATAATAGACATAAGCATAAAATAGTAAAACTAACACTGTCCTGAGTTTTTTGCATAGTGGTATAAGAGTATGAAAATTTACACCAACTCTAAAACTAAAACATTAAACATTTAATGAACATAATATTGTCCTGAGTTTTTGCATACTAGTATAAAAAAAGAGTATAAAAAGTATAACTAAAATAAACTAAAGGTTTCTAGCATTGACATTTGCAAAGTGGCAAAGCAGCGTATGAGTCAATGTACACAGTATATGTATGAGGTAGTAGTTGATGTTGTTATAGAGGCAAAAAGTGGCATATGCAGTAAGGCACATTGGGCATCCCTAAATAAGACCGTTCAGAGCACACTGTATATGTACCAGCAGTGGTGTAGATATTAGAGTAGTGTAAATAAATGTAAACAGTAGTAATTACATGTAAGCAGTAGTAATAAAAGTAAACAGTATTAATAAATGTAAACAGAGAATGTAAACAGTATTATGATTATAGACAGTGATGTAATACAGACATTAGTGCAAGTATGAGAAGTAGTGCAAACTGTATTCACTACTAAGATTCATAACTGGCTGTATGTACCGTACCCATCACTGCACCCTGTATTCACTGGTTAACCCTCTGGGGTCTATGCTCTCATATTTGAGGGCATGACGTCATGTCTATAAATAGTCTCTTTAAACAAAGCACGTTGCATGTGAAGTGTTCCATTCAAGTCTGTTGGACAGCAGAGACTCCAATCTTTATAAAGTAGTGTTTTTATATTGATTTTGTTGTGTATTTACTTCAAAATACAACCAGAAATGTGACAGATGATTGCTGTTATATCATTGCACCCATGTTACTCGCGCGACGCGCAATCAGTTGATTTTTTATTACCAAAAAGTCAATGAATTCAAAATGAAATTCAAATTTCGGAGTTTCCCTGAACACACCACATTGTGAAGCAACCAATCAGAACCGTTTTTCCTCCATGTTGTGTCCTGAACACAGAAACACAGCAGCAGTAGTTTTGGTGAAGAAAGGGGGGGGGGAGATCAGGCACTGATTTTATGAGTATTTAGTGTGTCTGCAGAGTTTTGTAGTCGTTCTTGGTCTGTTTTTATAATGAAAGGGTGAAAAAAACACAGAGAATTTGTGATGAAGATACTGTTTTGACACATAGTGTAAATACTGGTAAAAAACGCATGGAAATTGCCCACTTTATGATGTGAAAAATATGTATTCTAATTCGTTTTTTACTAAGTTTGTACACAAGTTCTTAAAAGTTACCAATGAAATTTTCATTTTAGGCTGTCAAAATGATTCGTTAAATATTTTTGTGAGTTTCATAGTAAACATATCAATATTTTACTAACACAGATTTCATTTTTTATGTTATTTTTTGCTCCAATGTGATCATGCATTTTGTCAAAATGAAACAAAGACTGTAAAATCATGAAGATGAGGTTGTCCTGAAAACAATAATACCAAACAAGGCCTGGTAAATAGTTTTTATGATGGAAATATAAGGATGAATTCAAATTTATACCACAACGGACATTTAGACCTCAGACCCCAGAGGGTTAATGGACATCATTAAATTTCGCATACTCTCTCACTGCTACATTTTCATCTTTAAATTCCTTCTTGGTCTGTTGCCTTCATGTATCTCCTCCTACATGTCACTTTGTGAGTGCAACTACAGCGTGCACTCTCAGGACACTATTACATGCAGTGTACCCTCAGAATGAACTGAACTAGGCAAAAGGGCCTTCTCCTACTCCGCTCCTGTATCCTGGAACACCTCGCAAAAAGATCTGAAACTCTCGACCTTGACCTCTCTAAGGGACTTTAAACAACTTTAAAGCTCCACTGACATCATCTTTTAACTTTCCATAAAATGGCACAACATATATATATATATTAAGATTGACCCCTGATCGTTTCTGCTAAAACAATGTTAAATTAATTAGAATTCCTCTCGCAAATTGTTTAAAATTAGCGCAGTTTTTTTAACACGATAAATAGGGTTTTCACCGTCGCAGGATGATGACGTAATGACAAGGAGCGTCTCTACTGCGCCACTTGAAAACAATGGAGGAGCTACAAACTCGATCCGTCCAATTTAGCCATTTAAAAGTTAATAATTTAGCGGATTGTCTTCAGAGAAGCCAAAGTTATTTCCAGTAAACAGCAGGTTATAATGTTTTTCAGCTCCTGCTGGTTTTTGGAGACTTCCACTTCATGAGGTGAGCTGCTGTGTGTGGTTACATGAGCTGCATGTGGACGAGGCAGAGAACATGTACATCATCTCCACAGCACTGAAATGGTAATATATTAGTTAATGTTTCTAATAATTATTCAACATTATTAGTTATTAGTTTGTGTACAAAACAATTTGCACAGGCTCCTGCAGCTGTTGATTATTTTGCTTCAATTTGTCAGCTTTGTTATTTAATCCAGTCAACATGTTTACAATATTTCATATTTATTTTTCTATTTAATTTGGACATCACTTGGTGTTATAGTGGTGTATCATTAAAATGATGGAAATACTGTACATGACATTAGTTTGACCCATTGTCTTAATATACAGTATACTGCATATAATATATACTGTGTGTGTCTGTGTGTTTTATCATCAATTCACAGAAATATCTTCACCTGAAGAGTGCACCCAGGTGGCGGTTCTGTGAAGAAGCTGGAAGCACCTGTTGTGAGGCTGAGGAGTTCTGGCGTGGGTCACGGCCAAACAGTGACTCTGAGTTTACTGGCCTGTTGTTTTGTGTACTTGAATAAAGCGTTGGCTGAAGCAGAACGTCTGGTGCTTGAGTGACCGCGACAACGTTACACCAGAAATACTACAGAAATACTACAACTTGCCAGAGCATTGACATGAAAATGAATCAATGAAAATATAAATTTAATATTTTTTCTGACAGTTCAAATGAACATATTGTTTGAAAAAAAAGGATAACAATGAACCAAGTGTTTATGTAGTTATGTGTAAATAAAGTTACAGTAGTACACTATATTATCTGTTAGTGTTGAGTTATTCTTTGTGAGAATATTTGTGTATCTGTTTTAATTTCATTCGTTCATCTACAACTCACAGAAAGTACTTTAGTAAAAACAAAATTGGTGAATGTTAAAAAAACATTTTATTAAAGTAAAACCATCCCATATTATCAAATATATGAAAACCTATGGGGAAACATTAATATGAACAGATTATCAAAAAAAATAGAGTTTAAAATATATCAACAAGTGGTGTTTGACTTCATCAGCTCCTTAAAAATGACACTTTACAGCTGTAAATCTGCAAAATCAGAACTTCTTCAGACTCCAACACCCTCCTCGTCCACCCCTCGTTGATGTCCAGGTGTTGTAGGTCTGGATGCAGAGGACATCTGTCTAGTTTCTATTCAAGGTTTGTTCTCCACCACCTGGGTGCACTCTTCAGGTGAAGATATTTCTGTGAATTGATGATAAAACACACAGACACACACAGTATATATTATATGCAGTATACTGTATATTAAGACAATGGGTCAAACTAATGTCATGTACAGTATTTCCATCATTTTAATGATACACCACTATAACACCAAGTGATGTCCAAATTAAATAGAAAAATAAATATGAAATATTGTAAACATGTTGACTGGATTAAATAACAAAGCTGACAAATTGAAGCAAAATAATCAACAGCTGCAGGAGCCTGTGCAAATTGTTTTGTACACAAACTAATAACTAATAATGTTGAATAATTATTAGAAACATTAACTAATATATTACCATTTCAGTGCTGTGGAGATGATGTACATGTTCTCTGCCTCGTCCACATGCAGCTCATGTAACCACACACAGCAGCTCACCTCATGAAGTGGAAGTCTCCAAAAACCAGCAGGAGCTGAAAAACATTATAACCTGCTGTTTACTGGAAATAACTTTGGCTTCTCTGAAGACAATCCGCTAAATTATTAACTTTTAAATGGCTAAATTGGACGGATCGAGTTTGTAGCTCCTCCATTGTTTTCAAGTGGCGCAGTAGAGACGCTCCTTGTCATTACGTCATCATCCTGCGACGGTGAAAACCCTATTTATCGTGTTAAAAAAACTGCGCTAATTTTAAACAATTTGCGAGAGGAATTCTAATTAATTTAACATTGTTTTAGCAGAAACGATCAGGGGTCAATCTTAATATATATATATGTTGTGCCATTTTATGGAAAGTTAAAAGATGATATCAGTGGAGCTTTAAACATCAACTTTAAACAACAACTTTAAACAACAACTTTAAACAACAACTTTAAACAACAACTNNATTTTACATCGCTTTATAAAGTAACTGTTTTTGTTTCATTAATTTTATAATTTCTTCCATTTACTTTTCATTTTTATGCCTTTTTATGATTGTTTGCTGTTGTCATATGTGTTCTTTGTTTAAAACAGGTCTGCCTTGTAAATGAGTCCTCAAGGCTCAATGAGACTAACCTGCATGAATAAAGGTTAAACTGAATATTTAAGCCACAGTTTTACTCAAAGGACACGCATTTGCCCTTTTTTGTGTTTGACTAGGTATGCAGGACACTATGTCAGGAGATTAGGTCACACAAGCCCCTTTGCTGAACAGCAAAGTCATCAGATTACACCCTGTGCTCCACAAGGTGCAAACAGCAGTCATAAAATGCTGAAGCACGACTTGGGAGGGCTCAAACAGCTGGACTTTCTGGAGTCAAGGCTCATCTAGACAAGCAGCAACAGGAATAGGGAGGGAGTGTAAAACAGTGCAACGGAAATGGGAGGGGGGGCACACTCACTTGAATGTGAGCAGAATGTTGCTGTCTTATTTATTTTTCATATAATCCATGTTTTTCAAAAGGAAAGTATGTCGATGTGAATGAAATTCTTCTGATCATTTCTTTAGCAGACCCTCTAATTCATTCTCTGTCTAATGTAATCTCTCTGTCCACTCTCCATACAACTGAGGAAACAGCAATTTACATCTTCACCTATAAAAATGCAACAATTTTTCCAACTTGACATATATCGGGCTGAAAATGGATGTGCGGACCACACTGTTTGCTCTTCAAAGCTCCATCACATCAATCACATATTTATTTTTGGAAATCCCAGAGGTGGAACAAGTGTGCAGCACTTTATTACCTGCTGTTGCTGCTGGCCTGAAGGCATGAAACACATCAGTCTTTTACAAGAAGAAAAAGAAAACCGCATGCCTGGTTTGTAGGGACACATTTAGAACGTTTTTGAGATGTATGTCAGGTCCTGTGACTTGTTATTTATTTATTTGGAAGATTTTGATGTTTGTTATTGTAGATTTATTCATTTATAATTTGTTTCTTATTGTTTTCTATGTGTTTCAGTTCTTTTCCAGTGTCCCTTGTAACATCAGCTTTCTCAGCTCCAGCTCCACCCATTCCCACCTGTTTCTACTTGTCATTTTGCTCAGGTTTCTCCACTCCACTCATCCGTCTCTGTTCATAAAGGCCTATAGGTTTCACCTCACCTTTAGTCTGGTATTGTATGTGTGCAACATGCCCAGGTTCCCTCCATGAGTCCACCTGTCTCCTTGAGTTTTAGTGATTTTGTAGTTCCGTCTTTTGTTTTGTTAAATACATCTTGGAGCATTTTACAACACAGATTAATCTTCAGCCATCCCAACAGCCACTCTAGTCATTTAAGAAACATATTCTTTTAAGCAATATAAAACTAGAAAACATATTTCAGCAAATGATTGGGGTGGTCAGTTTATATGTAACAGTATACAGTATATGGTGGTGGCCATCTTGGATTTTAACATGACAACCCGTTTTTTGAAAAAAAAAAAAAAAAAAAGAAAAAAAAAATGCTTAGATGTCATGTAGCCACACATCAAAATGGAAGTCAATATGTATATTATTTTTCAAGCTAACATGCTCACAACATGAATGATTTTTTTAAGCAGGCCTATTCCGCCTCCACATGATTCTGTCTTTAATCTTAGTTGATATCATTATTGATTTTACTTGATTTTATCACTTGTTTTATTGTTGTAGCACTTTGAGATTTTTATTAATGAAAAGTGCGGTATAAATTGAATTTATTATTATATTATTATTAATGGAAGGATGAATGGAGGGTAATTCCAATACCCCCTCCTCATACTGCGATGGGGAACAAACACATTACACTGCTCACATGGGTATAATGCCACCATTGAGGAGGCAGAGTCTGAGGACCCAGGGGAAGAAGAGTCCATTTTCTTGGCATAGGTCATCAAGGTAGTTCAACAGCTCCTTGGTGACAGGGTACCACAGGTGGATGAGAATCACCCTGAGATGCTTAAGGGCCTGTATGTTGTGGGGATGTCATGGCAAACACGTTTCTTCAATGTACTATGGAGGACTGGGACAATACCTGTGGAGTGGCTGACTAGGGTGGTGGTTCCCATTTTAAAAAAAGGGGGATCAGAGAGCGTGTTCCAACTATTGTAAGATTGCACTTCTCACTCTTCCTGAGAAAGTTTACTCTAGGATGTTGGAAGGGAGGCTCTGACCAATGGTTGAACTTGGATTCAGGAGAAGTAGTGTTGCTTCTGACCTGGTTATGGAGCAGTGGACTAGAACTTCATCTTTGCAAATTTGCCAAGGGAGTCATGGGAGTTTGCTTCTCTGGTCTACATGTGCTTTAGGGATCTGGAGAAGGCTTATGACTGTGTTCCTTGAGACATTCTGTGCAGGGTGCTGCAGGAGTATGGGATGCCTGGGTTGCTTTTAGGGGTATCCGGTCCCTGCATTACTAATCCCTCTGAGACCCAGGAGAAAAAGTATCTTGATTTTTAGGGGTGCACGGATTGCAGTTTTCTGGCCGATTACCGATTTCTAAAAAGTCTGACCTGCCAATTCCGATTGTTGCCAACAAATTTGTTTTATAAGCGACAGCATCAGGTGTTATAAGGTCACAATGCACCTTCAATTTTCCAATCTTATTTTATTGGAAAAACATACCCTTGAACAATAGCCCAGAAACAATACAGACTTGTTTTAGTGAGGCAGTGCTCATATAAATGAAGTTCAGACAGTTGTTGTTAAAACAAAAAAA